>OY735224.1:32170683-32268183 GCA_963457665.1 Thysanoteuthis rhombus
TTGGTCGCTGTGTTTGATTCCGTCGTTGAAAATTGGAAAATGAGATTTTTTGATGTCGATAAATTATTTCAGATTTCATGAAAAAATCACTCTCAAGTGCTTTTAGACCTTTTTGGTCTATCGTCATGTCTCTTAAGACTGATGTAATCCCTGGGAGAGTCTTTACAAAACTATCTGCTAGAACTGCCAACATAGGTTTCTTCGTCTGTTAAATGGGTCTGTATGGCTGGCTATGTATGTATGTATGTATGTATGTATGTATGTATGTATGTATGTATGTATGTGTAATGCATGCACGTTCCACCAATATAACTAACAATCAAAGAATTCACTCCTTCCATGTATATAAAAAAAAATTTGTTTCGTACCCCACCTTTAGTTTTAGAAAGGGTTTGATTTGCAATGTAGGTTCATGCTAAACAAGTCCATTTGTTTGTGTCTGGTATCATTCACGGTTTTTTTTTAGTTCCTCATTCATTGGTCATCTTTTTTCAGTGTCACTAATTGATCACCCCTAACACGGCATACTGCAAAAAGATGTTCTTCACACAACAGTTTCTATTGTGTGACTAACCAGACTTGTTTATAAATTCTACTTCAACTTCATTGAGATTTTATTAGAGGTATGGCAGTATTTTTAAGCTCTTTTAGATCATTCCTAAGCTGATAGCAAACCTTTAGACAAGGAAATATTCTGCAATCTCACCTTTGTTTCACCTTATCTTGTATCATATTACACGGCCAATCATTTCATAACAGGTGTGTCAAGGGAGATATAGCCTTATGGAACGTACTCGTTTCAGGCTGGTTTGGAATCAGATTGTCTGTCACCTATATTGGTTGATATCAATGTCTAGGGGCCCATTTTATCCCACTATTTATTTTTAGCTCGGAATATTGAATATGGACCAATGGCTTTCCAAAGAGTAGATGTGCTAAGTGAACACCAACTGTCTCAACTAGAGTGTTGAATCAGTTCACCAGTAACACAACACACACACACACACACTAACACACACACACTAACACACACACACACATATATATATATATGTATATATATATATATATATATATATATATATATATATATACACACGCGCACACACACACACACATCTGTAATTTGAATGTGCACTATCTTCATCAGTGTTGTCAATTTAGCTCTTTCGAGGCAAAATCTAACTTTTCAGTGCATTTAACAATTATAAGCCTGCATCTAACATTTACCTCCTAATATAACATCTTTTCAAATCATATAATTTATATAACATGATTTTGAACATCTCCTCATTTGTGAAATGATTTGTAAATATTTGGTCATGTAAACATTAAATTAGGCTTAAACCACAATGAAATTATTTATTAATTGATTGCAAATTAAGAAATTATATGTTTCATTCGTATTAAGAATTTTTTCATGGAATTCCCTTTTATCCATTGTTTATTTGGTGAGTGGGTCATAATATAGTCAACAATGCTGTGGTGAACGGTCAGTTTAAAGTGCAATTTGCGATTTAATGAAACCTGCTATGACTAGGAGCACCGAGTCTTTAGCTACGTTTGCGCTGCTCTGTATTACAGATCTTGCTTTAAAATCTATTTTTGAGTTTGCAACTTTGGTCTTTACAATATTCAACATTCGCTTGAATGTTAAATCTCTACGTCACTGTCATTAGCCTTTTCATGTTGTCAGTATTAATATATGTACAAGAGTGAACGTCCACATGGGAATAACTTCACTAGATCAGTTATAGATTTGATTATGGATAACATTTGTTTGGCATCTTGAATCGGTCCTTGGTGGCTTTCAACTGATATTTATGTTTTTCCTTCACAGCATCATTAAACTAGGTGTAACGACTTATTCCCACGACTGTTAGTTTGATTTCTTCGAAACTGCCACAAAGACTGTCACCAAAATTGTCAATTTAGTTTTCTTCAGTTTTCTATCGGGTCTGACCAGCTGGCTATGTATACATCGTACGTACAGGCTCAATTAAAGGAGCTTGAGGGCTGATATTTAGATATATACTGCTTATTATGCTTAGACAAAACTGTTTTTTTTAAATGCTTTTTTAAGAAGATGCTTTAGATTCAATTTACAATGTGAGTTTTTATATTTTTCTTTTAAAATTTACTCGCCGTTTTGAAGATAGAACCTTTCTCCTTGGTCTCCACCCAGGAAAAAAGCAAGTAAAGTTGTATATTTATTCGTAATCCTGTTTCCTATCTAGTTTTAGATATTGGTCACGTGACAGTTTCTATCGAGTGATTTACCAGACCAGTTATTTGATTGAAGATCTCTTTATATTCAACTCGGATCAATTAATATAATTCGACAAACTTAATGCAATGCAATTCAAGGTTCGCCCGTGGAGCTCGAAATAACTGACATTCGTGTCTCAGGTTATATTTTGGTCACGTGCCGTTGACGAGTGAATTTCAATGCTGTATGAACTAATTAATTCCGGAATTGCTTCCCTAAATTTCAAAACTGGACAGGTCTGGTTAATCATTCTGCTAAAACTGTAAAGTGACAAACAACTTTTGACAGCATGCTGTTTTAGGGTTGATCAATAAAAAAAATGGTGAGAGGGGGTGATCAATGGATAAATCACTTCTTCTACCAATTCAGTCTGAAACCCCGCTGTGCAGACTGTAGCACAATACATACATACATACATACATAAATAAATTAATAATCAGACAAGGTTCAAAAGTGAAAAACATATTTTAATTGTTTTTGTTGACCGTTTCTAATTATTTTGTAAGACTCCAAAAACAAAAATGTCCGAAAGCGTTTATTTAATCCCTAATCGCATGGCGTCTAAATTCGTACATTTATCGCGACTGGACAGGTTGATATTAATTCGCTTGTGTTATTAATTTTCAAAAACTTAAAATAGACGTAAAATTAATTTTATTGGATTAATTATTCGGGAATAATTTCAGCATTAACTCTGAAAATAACATCGGAATTTGGAATCGATGTAGATGTTAAATCTTTTGAGAGACGGGAACAATGTAAATTTTAGAACGATACTGAATTATATTGAGACAGTTGCTCCACACATTATTAAGATATTGTAGATATTTTTATATCTAAAAAGAAAATGATGCATGTATTCCAGATCTGACTGAATGTGTGGTCATTTGGTCGATCAGCAATTGACAAATTTTGCTCAGATTTTCCGAATGGTATCATTCATTTTTTTTTTTTTTAGATATGTAATTGTATGCTAGTGGTTGAAGATATCATATACTGAGTGAAACGTATACTCAAATTTGCATACATTTACAATAAAATTAGGAAAATATATGTTTATGAATAGCCAGGAAAATAAAGTTCCATTTTCACAATACTAATCAAATCGTGCTTGATTCAACATTGACTGTGAAACATTGACTGGAAATATTCTGTTATTTTCAGTATAACATTTACTGCAATTATTACACTCTTGCATGTACACACATGGCCTCACAGTTACAAATGTTTCATCATCCATTTTCTGTCTCCTGTCTTACTACTGCATTTACTGTCCCAAGAGCATCAATGCATTTTTTTGCTCTATCTGATGTCATATCCTCCAGCTAAGTGACCAGCCCATCTATTTTTTCTGTATGATACCCCTTCACTCAGTCTGATCTATTTTGACTTTTTCTTTTCCCTAGAGTTATCCCTAGTATTGTTCTTTCTATTGGCCTCTTTGCGAATTGATATATATATATATATATATATATATATATATATATATATGATTGGTGAAAAATGCCCAATAAATCAAATCAGCTTTACTTTTGACCAGACAATAATACAATGATACAATAATTCAACCCCCTGCAGGGACCAAAATAGAATCGTTCCGTGAACTTAGACTAATACTCACTGAAGTTACTTATTATTTTCACTACGGTGTTAGTTCTCATCCTCTATGTTAATATGAATGAATACTTACGTAGATGTTTGATTGCATATTGCACCTTTTCAAGTAGTTGAACTTTTCTCAATTGAAAGAATTATTCCTATGAAAAAAAAAGTTCAATTACTTGGAAACTATTTAATCTTGCCGACATCAGCGTCTAGACAAAAAGATTTCTCCAATCTTCCCCGCATCAAGCTCCACTTTGTGTCATATATTGCTGTGGTGGGGCTGTGATTAAATAGTGAACAAAAAGGTTGGTTTATTGAAGAAATCAGGCGTTAAAATTGGACTTTCTATTTTTTGTGCTCGTTCCCAACTTATCTCCCAAACTGGACATAAACATTACTTTTAAGTTTTAAAATCTTTGGTTAATTATTAGAATGGTCTTTAATGTTCAAAGACAAGCAAAAATAACACACTCTAACGGCAATATGACCCTCTACTCTCCTAAGAGGTGACAAGAAAATATTTTTCCACAGTGAAGAGGGGTCAAGGAGGCCATAAAATGGCCAACAATTCAAACTTTTAGTGATCTTTGGTCCAAAATGAGTCAAAAACAAAAATTGGTAGAACTGAATTACGTCGAAAATTTTCAAACTCACAGTACCGTTAGGATGTAACTGTTTTTTCAATACTGGAAAATTGCATTTACGTTCATGTGGATGGATTGAATAGCTGTGAGAAGTAATGAATCATGTAATTTCAATGAGACAGCTGAAAATCTGTTATTTATAGATAAAAACGATCCACTGATAATGTTTGATATAATTTTTGAACAATACTTAATGTAAACCTTGTCCATCGTAGGGGGGCATTGTAGTCCTGCAACAGTGAGATTCAACAGTAAATGGATAAAATGATTCGTTCTGTGCCAGGAAATGGTTGTTTCCTAATATTGTGGCTGTTCATTAACGCATTGAATAAGGTTAACCTGTAATTTCTGAATTGTTCGAATATACTTCAGCTTCTTTGGGAGCCACTTGCAGCGCCCTATGTTGCAATGGATCTCACTTTGGGAATCAAAAATCCCATCATAAACTATCGAGCAGAATTTTAGTTACAGCTTTTGACTATCAGCAAAGCTTTCTTCATTGTTGTCTTTTCGCGCGGTAAAAATTTCTTTTCTGTTTCTTACTGAACTTTGCAGCTTTTAATCTCGATACTCGAGGATTGGCTTTTCGATTATCTTTCAAAGTGAGTTTAGTGGACCCAGATGTTTTCTTTCCAAACAAAAGATACTCTGTCAAGATATCATCCTATGTCTCTGGATACAGATCGTTGAACAATAAAGAAAATTTGATTATCCCGACGGCTTGATATCTGTCCGGCTGGAAAAGAGTTAATAGAAACGACACTCGTGATTTATTGATTAGCACTGGAAACAAAGCAACATCAAGTTTCCTCTGGCAAGTAATATATACAGACGTTAGTATGTGTTTGTATATATATATATATATATATATATATATATATATATATATATATATATATATATATATATATATATATATATATATATTCCTCCTCATAATTCATTGTTGCCTCTCAGGGAGTTGACTAACCTTCTATTATTATCAATGCTTGACTTGTGATTAAGTAAATATAGTTCACCTATTGATTTAGGTGATTAAAAAGACAATATCATAGAGATTGACCTTAATCAGGCGTGAACTTCCTGCTATTTTGAATTGCTCGAACCACTTTGGATCAGTTGGATGTGTATATCATCATTGTCATCGTCATCATCATCAGCAGCAGCAGCAGCAGCAGTAGCAGCAGCAGCCTTTTAGCGTGTATTGTTGGATTTGACAGACCTCTCTACAATGGGCATCGCTTCACTATTTTTTTTCTGAATTTATCTAGCTTTTCCCACCATTTTACTTTCTGTCAGCAACAATTTTGCATCTGATCTCTTGGGATCCACGTGGTGAGACGTGATGTCTTACTTGTCATTTTTTTTCATTTCAGTTTTATAACTCTTTTCATGATATTTCATGCTCCTGTCTTTACTGCGATATACTGTTCCATCTTACGATCTCTCCATGTGTGATTGAACATGAATCCTTCGTGTGCTTGTTGTATCATACCATATTCATCGAACATCAGACAATCAAAGGATTATAACGATCAAGTCTCCCCCAGATGGCGAGGAGCTACGGTGCCCTCGAAGCTGTTGCAAACGGAACCCAGAATAATTTCTTGGAAATTCATCGAAAAGATTAATATATTCCATCAGATTGCAACAAAAGAATCAACCAATATTTCTCCTCTGATATATTCATGCAACGTCCATGATAAATTTGATCACAGCTAAAATTGCACACATCTAGTAAGGCAGAATGGGGACAATGGCAAATACTTTGGTAGAATATGCCTGATATCTATAAACTACAGAGCTTGACGAATTCAAATGCAATATCCACACCAGTAAAGATTTATAACCTCTTTAACTATCGCCTTCTTTTCATAAGATTGTGCATTCGCCACAAATCAATAATTTGACTGTTCGACAAATTAATCTTAACGCTTGCAAGGTGTTTATGGCAGTCAAATGAACATTTATTACATCATCGAGTGAAAATTGTGAAAATCAATCAAGTAAAGAAATTAATTGGGTCATGATTAGCTGAGCCATAACGGACCTGATTGATATTGATTTCATTATATTATGCATCGAACAGAAGGATTAATGTCACAGTGATAGCAACAAATTGCCTGTCACATTGGATTTAAAATGGTGTGCGGAGGCGGAGCAAGTGGGCTATTTCATGATCTTTTTTAGAAAATATCAAACAAAACATTAACCAAAACCTTAACATGGGTTTTCTTACATTTTAAATTAGTCTTATTAGCTGTGTATGTAAGTATCACGAGTACAAGCCACGCCCATGGAACTACAAGGCCGAGACTTTCAACATATATTCTTTATATTTTGAGAAAAATATGTTCTGTTTTCAGAAAAATTCTGTTCTGTAAAAGGTTTTCCTCGTAGAGTTCAATTTACAACGTAGGTTCATCGTAAACTGATCCTTAGCTTATGTCCGGCAGCATCCACCTTAAGTTTTTAAATGTTTGGGTTAAATAAGTGAATCAATCTCACTGAACAAATGTCGAGAGATTCGTTGATCACCATTTTTTTCAAATTTTTTGATTGATCAACCACAACACGGCATGCTGCCAATGAACATTCGTCAGGAGATAGTTTCTGCTGAGTGAGTAACCAGACCTGTTGATACATTGGAATCAAATAAGGAAAGAAGGATGTCCTTAATCAGATTCAATGTGATTCGCATAAATTTAAAAGATTTCTGCCAAAAGAAATATTGATTGAGTTTTAAAACGTTTTATGGATTTATTTGCAATGGAAGCTACGTTAGACCGGAATCAATCAACTGATCCAATTCTGGAAGAAGTGCTGATTTTCAATAACAAATTTCTTTTTACAGGCATATGCACACAGACATGCACACACACACACACACACACAAGAACAACAACTGCTACAACTCACTCACAATGCATATACAACTTACACCAACACACACACACACACAACACAAGTGCAACTCACATACGTGACACAAACCCATACACTACACAAGCCATCAAATGTTTTTTTTTTCAACTCAACCAAGCTGGAACTTGCCTGTACATAGCACACCCGCAGAAACAGGAATTACGAGATCAGAACACTTGCTGGTAAGATATAACTGAAGATTGCACAATCACACTCGTTATGGATTGAAATGTGAAATGGATTCGTCCACTTATGACGATTGCTGCTGGTGAGGGTCATAATGGTGTCTTCAACAAAACTAACCTGAAATGCATTGATATGGAAAGAGAAAATCAAATTTTAAAACGAAAATTTCTCAAACGTCTGTTTCCAACTTTTCTATAAGATTCAATTTGTCAAGATGTCAACACGCCATGAAATGACATCTGCATTAGAGAAAAACTGTCACCTTCAGGCTGCAGACATCTTGTTGAAAAATTTTTCCTCTTCTCTTATTTGCAGTAAAATAGAAAATTCATACTCTGCCTCTACGTCGAGATGTATATAAGAAACGAAATCAACTTTAATGTTAAGAAACTGTTCGGGAAAATTTAAGAATCATAAAAAGAAAATCATTTTAATGTTTAAATTTATTAGAGTATGCGGGAAAAAATCTCATCTGCTTATGTGGAAAAAATTCTCAAAAGGTTGACAGTATAAAATGAAATTAACAACTAACACTTCCTTATCCTCATTTTACTCAGGCAAAAACACATCAATATTTTTACAGCAGTGTCAGCAAAATTTGGAACATAATGTACTGTACTTGTCATAAGTATTTCGATAGATCGGCATTTAATCTATAATTGCTTCGTTTTGACAGTTAAAACAGGATAAATTACGCAAAATAATCTTCTATTCAATTGCATAACAAGCCATGCATTTACTCATGTCTCATGATTCTGATTTTAGAAGGGTGACAAAACGAAACTTCCCTCCCAGTAATTTTATCCTATCAAAAATATCGTCAAAAAATACTATTCATAACCACAAGACATGATTAAGTGCATGGTTTGTCCTGATAACTACAAAACATTGGGTTTTTCTAGCCTAATGTTCCATTTAATATTGTTTAAAATGTTTGAATATTGTTTCCATGAATGTATAATTTGTTAGTTCAAATTACATGCAATAAATTGACTTAGATGTGTGAATCCCTGATTTTCTGTGTATTCTGATTTTTGCATGTGAAGGACCCACCTAACTTTAAGTGCCTCGGGTCAAGATAATTTGGTTCTATTCTAAAGCAGGAAAAAAGATGTGGTTTGGAAGAGAAAAGCTGCTCGAGAAATGTATACAAGCAAAACAAATCAGAATAAATAAACACTTTACTTTCTATGATTCTTGGAATCCATTCCCTATTTGCAAAGATGTGAGACTGTATTGCTGCAATGCAATGTATTTTCAACAAATTCCCAATGCCTGAAAAATCATCTGTCCAGTTACCACTTGTTTTTTCTCGTTGGCAGACATTCTTGAACAGTGTTAGCTTACAACTCTTGTCAACATGATATTTCTGAGCATCTGCTCTTTCAGCATCTATATTTTTCTGGATATTTCATGAAAATAAATTGTAATTTCCCTTCATTCTCGTATTGAACGTTGGTTTGTTGATGGGTTTTTTTATTACTAAGAATTCACTGAAATGTTCAACAAACTAATAATCATATGTGATAAGGTTACAAAACATTTTGGTTCATCATTTTGAATACACTTGCTATAAATGACGTGGAATTCATTTTAACAACTTTGTAAATCCTCCGGAATGCCAGAGTAATGCAAGTTTACTATGAATCTAATCCGTGTACAATAGGTTATATTATCTGATTTTGTTCTGGTGGTAACTCCTTTGAAATATTGATGTCTGTTTCTGTCATCAAATTATACTATTAAGGAAGATCTTATTCGGTTAAATTCTGTAAAAGCAGATTCTTTTGAGAAGAAGATGTACGACGAGGCGAGTATTATTTTCAGAAGAGTATTCAAAGAATATTTTTGTAAAATAAGACTCATTCTTCGTTCGCTTTTTTTTACGGTTTCTCTGTCCGACAATTGAAAGCAACAAAAATTGAATTAAACCTAAAATTATACGTGAATGAACTTATTTTCAATAAACACGTGGATTCTCCTTCGAACACTCTTTTCTTGGCTTTGCAGAATGTTTTTTCTCCCTTTATTTTTCTTAAATTCTGTTGCCTAACAGATTCAACCTGATTTATATTGATTTGCCGAAGATCAATTTCATTGCATATTAGTTCCTGGTGGCAAAACAAAGAATTTCTCAAATGATTTGGGGAAATCTCTCATGAAGTGTTTGCATGATATTGCAAAACACATGATTCATTGATATTGTTTTCATCCACTAATTTACAGAACCCATTCCGAATTAGTCATTCAAAAGTGAGAGGGTGTAAAGACAAAGTCTGATTATTAAAGGGGATGTGGTGCTAAAAAGATTAAGAATCTTGTGTTTCTCAACATTTTCCCCCATATTGCCCCCTTATGGTAATCTTTTAGAGTAATTGCTATCTACTAAATTTCCTAATGTAACTAAAACAATACTTTACTGACGTTGTTCGTTCATTTTGAACCTTGTGCTTGAGGTTTTACTACTTGATTCTCAATATCTGGATTGATATTTTGGAGTTTAAGCCTTAATTTCTTTTTTAAATTCATCAAGTCAGAGTGGCTTCCTTTAATTTTTTGACTTTACTGTCATAAAACGAACGGTCACCTTTTTTCAAGAAACATCCATTTAATATGACAATCTATCGTCCCCACTCAGCAAACAATCCCCTTTGATGATTGATATTGCTCCATTTGAGAATGTCTGCCTTGATTACTGGACCAAAACAGCCGAATGATTTGCATCTGGAGAGCTCTTCGGATTTATCTTAGTTTTTCAACAGGAAATTACTATAAGGAGTCGCTTTAATTGAATTGATTTCCTAAATTCATATACTGGAGTGTGTATACCCCAAAAACCAGTTTTATTTGAATTTCATGACCATAATGATGCAATCCATGTGCCGAGCTCTCAATTCATTACCTTAATGATTACTTAGACCATAAGAGCAAACAAGTATCAATTACGTTCTTAAATCATGTAATGGTTGCCAATTAAATCATACTTAAATTGACATCAAACGATTGAATTGTAACTGAAGACTACAAAGATGGCCAATTATTCTGATGCAGCTTGAAATCGTGATTAAATCCTTGATTATGCTGAGTCTCATGACGTAGATCCATTTGATTATTTTGACTTCAAATGTTGTAAACAAAAGTTAAAGCAATCATCTTCTGTTTGAGTCTTTTGCACCTGCCTTGTTTACACTTCTTTCTTGGAGATATTACTACAGGTCATTGTTTTGCGACAAATGCTTCATGCTGCAAAGAGTTACCCGTTTGGCTTTTGCTGGTTGATTAGAGAGGAATGTTTCGTCGTTCTCCAAGAAGATTCTTGAGTAAAGTTGGGGGTACGTGAAATGGAAAAGAAAACAGTTTTTCAAGGAAAACAAATCTTTCCCTTTCTTAGTCACCTCGTTCATAAAACAGAGCGTAGAGTCCAAAAGGTACGTGATTGCGAAAGATAATTTATATCAGAGAAAATCTATAGAGTCCATTTGTAACACATATTATATGTTGTCCAGATGCAGTAGAAATGCAAAGGTGTCCCATGTACATCATCATCATCATCATCATCATCATCATCATCATCATCATCATCATCATCATCATCTGCCAAGTTAGGTCCTCTCCTCTCATGACAATACTATGTGGGTGTTTGAGGAAGTATTGGTTAATTGAACACAATTATTCCTCTGAATATGGGTAACTAGTTATAATATTGCTATCTTACATCTAATTAGGTTGCAACTGAATCCGTGTTAATTGGTTCTTTCATGTATAACGTGATCACCGTCATGTTACCACCATGTAATTTCACTTTCCATATTCTTGACAATTGCATAATTACTGCAAGGCGACCGACAATTCAATCGAGTGCAAGGCAATTTTGGTTCGTAAATTTTTTAAGGACCTTAAACAGAATAAGGACGATAGATTCAGAATGGAAAACAACTCCATTGCTGTAATTCTCTGATCTTCCTCGGATCAATGCAAAGCGATATGAATGAAGGAAGCAAGAAAGTTGAACTTGATAAAAACAAATGTCATTTGTAACCAACAATGATAATGACACAATGATCAAACCAACCTTTGTTCGGACAATCATATAAGTTCTCCCAATTTTTGATGCTGTCATGGTGGTTTGACCATTTTATGGCCTTCCTCAGGTGCATTAACAGATAAAGAGTCTTTTTTATTGGGTTCTTTCTCTGTTTGATACCGTTTGTTTTTCTTTTTGCTTTACAACACCGCAGCCATGACCACGTCATTCCATCAGCAATTCATTTCCTTTGTCTCACTATTATTGTGAATATTTTATTTTCTGGTCTCTTTTCCAGCATTCCTCTTTTTGTTTGTATATACTTTAATACTCGTATAAGATATCGTGTAAGATGTTTCCTTTTGCAAGGAAAACATACACACACACACACACACGCACACACACGCACACACACACACACACACACACACACACACACACATATATATATATATATATATATATATATATATATATGAAAAACATCCACAGAAAGCTTGACCCTAACACAAGCAATGAACACTTATCAGTAATTGAGTTGAAAGTGTGATTCGTCATTGTAAAACCCTCATGAATTGTAAATCAAAGTCCAATGCAATCAATTTGATGTAAGTTCACGGATTAACAACAAAATCTAACATAAGAGATTTGGAAATCGGGGCCTCGTGTTACTGTTTGAATTCCAGAGAACATTCCAATAAAAGCTTCATAAACCAGAAGCTGTTTACAATAGTTTCATCAATCAAAGTTCTGGGGGTTTGCTCATAAAAATATTCATGACTCAAAAATAAACCTAAACATTTAGTAACAGATTTGTGTTCAATGCCTTTGAATTAAAGTGTCTGGGTTTGCATAATATCAATTACTAGTTTAGCCTCATCCTCAGAAAGTAACAGAAATAATTGAAAATTTTGCAGTTGCATTGCTCTCGATAAAAACATCATGTTCAACTGAGTCTTTCGTTCACGTCCTATACTTCCTCAAAAAGCAATTAAGGTGAATATACAATTTATCATATTCAACGTAACATAAATTTTCTTCTACTAAGTTGCATCACCAGACGTCAATAATGAAGCAAGCGTGACAGTGTGAAAGAAAACACGTTGTTAATTATTATATATGTGCATAATTGTCACTTTGAGATAATGGAGGATTAGGAAACATTACTGAAGTGGTAATAGAATACAACATTGCTCATCGATCAGTTTAATAGAAAACCTCTTGTAGATTCAGTGGTTCATCGGCTTTTAAACATAATGAATGGACAAACGGAAAGACTTCATACATGTGCCTCTTCCAACTTCATTATCTGAAGGTTGTTAAAAGGGTCTTTTTTCCAAAACGACAAAGCTTCAAAGGGGACAATAAATCCCTTTCTTGGTTACTTCTCTGCCTTAAATTTTCTTGTGACTTTCAATAATCGTCTGAATAAACTTTTTTTCATCATTGTTGCATCTGTTTGCTTTCGATTTACATTTTTTATACACTCTGTCAATGTCGTCTACCTTTCAGGGCTGAAGCCTGACTTATCATACATGTTATGACATTTGTATCGGAATAAAGTCCTCAATCAAAATCGTGCAAAGTGTTTTCCTATCAGTAACCCGGCCATTAAGATAATTTGGGGAGCTTTTTGCACAAATTCATTGAGTTTAAACAGATGGATTTTCAACGCTCAACCAAAAAAGTCTCAAAGCATCATTTATAGATTGACAACTGCGACATATCGTCAGTCGCCACTTACTTATACCATCCAAAATGTTGCAGGGTTATTTTTGTTTATTGCAACATTTCAACCGTTAATTAAAAACCATTTTAAAGGAAATTCCACGTGCATATCAAACCATATCTATCCAAACAAACTTCTCAGTTCCGAGATTTTTCTACTCAGCTTAAAGAGAGAATTGTAGAAATGATCCTCGTAGATCAACAATTTGCACTCAATATGAGACGTAAAAATCGTATTTTGTTTATGAAAAAAACATCAAACAAAACTACAAACTTTGTAGGACGGAACTCTTGATACATTCACTTGATATGAAATAATTATTTTTGAAGATACTGTCTTTAGTTTTTCGTACGATTGAACTCCTCGTTTGTGTTGTAAACAGAACGTTTCCACCAGACTATTTTTCTTTTTGTGATCACTTTGTATTAATAATAGATCCTAAGCAGTTTCTGATATAAATAAGATATCATCAAGTACCTTGAATTGTTCAAATATTCGTCTATAATTACTCTTTTGAAAGATGCTTTCAAATAGATTCGGGGATATATTATCCCGTTCTCTTCTGCCATTCTCACCTTTCGTCTTGTTAGCTTCTTTATGATGTCTAATTATTGCAGAGCTATTTTCGTATACGTCCTCAATTTCTTTCCTGATGTAAATATTGTTCTCACACTCAGTTAAAGACTATCATGTGTGTCTATTTGATTGATGTGTGCCAAACAAAGATGTTTGTTGTATTCTGATGTCTTTTGATCAATTGGTTCAATGTGTGTAGCCAGTTTATTGTCGAATACCAATATATTCAGATACAAATCTCTCTCTCTTTATATATATATATATATATATATATATATATATATATATATCCACACACATCCATACTCTACTGTCATTATTGGTTCGGTGTGAGGATAATATTACTTTGTTTCTGGCTCTTCTGAGTAATAAGTCATCAAAATGGTTTCATATTGACAGTGTTAACGCCAAGATTAACAAATGATAAAATCCAGCGAAATACTTTGAGGGATAAATCCATTACAGACCGTGAGATTTTACACAAAATTTTATTTCCGTTTTTGAAAAATTCTCTTTCTTTGATTTGCCTTTTTCTCATTTTCTTTCAAGTATTTCCATTAATTCTAATTTTCTTCTCCATTTTCCTCTCCTTTATTCTGAATCATTTTGAATTACGTGTTTTGAACTTCCCACCTATTTTTTCAGAGCTTGGGACTCAATACAAAGTTTAAAACCGGTTTTCCACCGGAAACCTCTTTCAACGACCAGATATTCCGTCTAATTCATATTTTTTCGTATGTATTGAACATACATACATACATGCATACATACATATATACATACATACATAGAAGCATATTCATGCTTACACGTAGTCAAATCTAAGCATTAACCTCCTTTGTCGTTTTTGGGTGAGGGTTGTTGTTACCTTCTTCCAGACTTTCCTGTTTCCACCTATCGAAATGGCTTCATATTGACAGTTTTGATGCTTAGATGAGCAATGAATACAAACATATCAATACTTGGAGCAGTGAATTAGTTTAATGTGATTCTACAGAGAATTCTATCTATTTATTATATTATTACCCAATTTCCTTATCTTGAATAAAATAAATATTTACTGATTTTATAGAAACATACCTAAATAGCAATTTCTGATATCAACACTCAACGAAAAAATATTTAGATGGACAACATATCTAATTTGGTAAATGTTATTAAAAACCTTGAAACAATATTATTTGGCAGAAAGATTGATTTTTATCAAAATATCAGATCATTTCAAAAACCTAACACTACTCAAAACATTTCTTAGGGAAATAACAAAAACCGTTCCTGCTTTCAACAAATCGTCAACAAAATTAAGTTCACGCGAAAAAAACATGTGAAGTGCATGTAAATATTATGCACCAAACTGAAAGAATATTGATGTGTTAAATCGAGAAATCATTCATCAGAAAGGTTAAAAGAAACAAATGCTTTTCCAGGAACTCATATTCTGTAATCTGTTTATAACCAGAAAGCGTCAATAAAGATTTCACTTAAGTCTACGTAGTTCCTCAGATCATTAGTTATTCTACGTGGCTGGTTGATGGGGGGAACTGGCTATGTTTGTTTGTATATGTCATCTGTATGAAGCCAGAGGGCTAAAAAAATTGAACAATTACTCATTTTTCATGTCTAAAAAAAACTTTTATTTTGTCTCTGACATCCCCAAGACGAAAAAAAGTTTTCATGATGGCTTCAATATACAAACGTAAATCTACGCTAAATTGGTCCCTTTAAATTGTATCCAATAGTGATCACGCTAGTTTTTGTTTATTCTTAAATTTTTGACCTTTCAATTGTAACTTATTCATTGATCGTTTTTTTAATGCAATTTTCTAATTAAACACCCCGAACAGGGCATGCTGCCAAAGGATATTGATTGCAAGACAATTCCTATTGAGAGACTAACAAAACTTTTTGTTATTGTTATTCAAAAAAAGGGTCCGTCAAAAACCAAATTCCATCGAGAAATCTTAATGCACAAATATTATTGTTCGTCTGAACCATTTATCCTACATTTAAGATGGAATTAACTGCACGAATTTTATTCCCTTTTCATTGAAAGCCTCAACACAGTCAAAACACTTAATTCAATTGCATTTGTTGACCGGTGGAGATTAGTACTGAGGATCTGATTTTCACTTTCTGAATTCCCACCCTAATGAGTGGTTGGATTGCTATAAAAAAGAATGAATACTAATAGACGAGTTTATCATCATAATCTTCATGAACAGGTGTTATAAGCCAACATCTGGACAAAGGCCTTTCCATTGATCGAGTCATTACAGTCAAAATCCTGAATCCAACTGCATGTGTTGGTCTATGGGGAAAAGCATTCAGATATCGTTTTTTACTTACAGAAAACTCGTCCTGGTGGGTGGGGAAGCCTGCTGTCACAAATGAATGCATTACATAGATTGATAGATAGAAATCTGATTCTGTTTTTGTCAAAAGATGATATCAAGATAAGTTTCTTCAGTTCTCATATGGGTCTATGTATGGAGAGAGAGAGAAAGAAAGATAAAGACGGAGAGAGAATTAGATAGACTGAAGAGAAAGGGGAAGTAGTGGGACGATACGGTTCGAGAGAGAGAGCATAATCATATAATAGACAAATTAGAAAGGAAAAGAAAGAGAGGGAGAAGTAAATAAGTACATAGTGAGAGTGGGGGAGAGAGAAAAAGGGAGAGCAAGATAGAGTTTGAAATGAAAGGGAAAAGAAGCACAGCAAAAGACAAAGAGAGAGAGAGAGGGAGAGATTGCGGAGTAGAAACTGGGAGAGAGGAAGTAAATAAAGCAAAACAAAAGGCAAGGAGAGAACAAATGATTGAAAAAGAGAAAAAGATGAGTCGACATTAACTTATAATGAATATGAATTTAAAGTAAAAAAGTGGTTCTTTAGAGATTGAGATCCACATCAATGGAATTCATTTTCAAAGACTGTTGCCAGAAGAGCTCATTCTCATTAATGCAACTTTGGTTAAAGTATCTGAAGAGATGAAAGGACATAAATTGAAGTCATTCATTAGAAAAATCAGAGATGTTGGTTATTTAGTTCGTATCCGATCGACACCCTCGATAGAAATCGGTAAAATTAGAAATCGTCTATAGAATTAGTTAACAGAACTCTCAACAAAGCTTTTTTCCGTTTCCTAGTCAATCAGACTAGCTTTTGAACCACGTATGCATCGTATGAACAAGCAGCGCCAACAGAACTAAAGGGTCGAAAATGTAAACATCATGTAAAGAAAAGTTTTTTTCTTTTTTTTTTAAACCCCTTCCCATAAGTCTGGGGTTCAATCTGCCCCGTAAACCCATCTTTTAGTTTGTGTCCAACAGCATTCAATAATTCTTTGGCTCGAAAAATTGAACTTTCCAGTGATCACAGCCCAAAAGAGGATGAGAGAAATAATCTAATCATTGATAAATGTTTTTCAATTATTTTAATAGATCACCCACGACACAGAAAGCTACCAGAGGAAATTTGTCACATGATGGTTCCTATTGACTGACCAACCAGACCAGTCATTATATTTCTGGTTCAGATGATTTGATAAGTTTCTTGACTGTTGAGACTCGTACAGAGCTTCCCATTTTTACAGGATTATTTACAGATGGATAAATCTTTGGAATATGTATTTTCGTATACTATACTTAGAATATCTATTGCAACACAATACATACTTCAACAAAATCTATTTGTATGCTAATTTCCTTCAGTTTTAAAAAAAAGCAACAAATTTGGGTGAAAATGAAAAATTAGTAATTGTTATAATACCAGTTGCAGTTGTCAGCCCAAATCAGCTAACGCACATAGCGAAAAAACCTTGCAGCGGAAGTCAAAATTGTTTGAAGTAACGTCTTATCATCTTTCTGTTTGAAAATATTGACGAAGTACAAAAATAAAAGGGCCCCCGAGAGAGTTTATCCACAGGGTCCCATCAATGTTAAATTTGGCCATCAAGCCTTTTATGATAACAGTTCCTAAACAGAGCTAAAGATTCCTTCCTCATCAGTAATTAAGCGGACATATTGTGTCAACTTAATATTTTTTTTGCTAATCTTTCACTTCTCAAACTGAGTGCTACGCCAGAATTGTCATTCCTAGTGTCCAGGGATATATATTTCATCCAAGATTCGCCTTGACCTCACTATTATGGGCATAGCCGAGTCAATACTCTCTTAACTTGTGTAGGTCATCACACCATATAATTTCTTGCCGGCCACAACTTTGCATATAATCATCGAGGATCTTTGTTGTGAGTCGTGATATCCAACGGTCGTATGACATTCTTGCAACATCACCAGCCCATTGTCATTCTAGTCTTTAAATGGTTTTATGATATTTCTGTCCCCTTTTTGTTTTCCAGTCAACGGAGCTGTTCTGTTATTCCTCAATATGAAACATGGTCCCCTCCTGTGCACGTTGCATGGTTCTAAATTTGAGTTTCCATCATTTGGTTAGGTTCTCAGTTTTAGCTCAATATGTGACCATCAGATGGATGCATTGGTTGTATGGCCTTCTTTTCAAAACTAATGGGAAATCATTTTGAATACATAGAAATGTATATCAAGCTATGAACGTGTCTGGAAATGAGAAAAAAAGTTCTCTGGTATGCATTATTCGAACGGATAATGAAAGAAAATGTATTCATCTCTTGGCATTCACAATCAAGGCTGTTAACAGGTTTAGAGGAGAAGTAGGGGGGAAGCTTTGGCTTACATTAGCAAGTGTTGAGATAGAATATATGACTACAACATTTCCACCTTTTTATGGAAAGTTAATTCTTCCGAGGCCAAACATAAAAAGATATTTTATCATTTCTATTTGAACATCACACGATCAATGCATTGTTCACGATCAAACATTAACTGATTATGTCCCCAGAAATATTTTTTCGTATTGGTGTACTCATTTTGGGACAGCAGCATATTCATATATCCGGTAACACAGTTTCAATGCTGTAGAATCTGGTCATAAATAGATATTTGATGAACAGGTCTTAAATAAATATGCATATTTATGTGTCAGGGGATTTTTTCTTTTCCTTTTTATGTCTTACACCAACTGGAAATTGCTTGGATGTCTCGAGGTTCCAGACGAAGAATTGATATAATTATCATTTGAGCTCAGTCTAAAATGTTCAGCTTTATCGTTCGACTATAAAGACTACAAAAAAACCAAAATTCTTTCCTTGGTTCTGATAAACATCCGTCATCAGCTTTTGAAACAATCTGAGATTTTTATGTTGTTTAGGCCTTTGTGTTTTCCGTCATTTCATGCACACACTTCGTTTGGTTCAATAGAATTTTCTTGTTCAGTTCAGTTCTTTGTTGAAGATACGTTGAATGTAGGTAATAGAGTGTTTTGACATCTGTATTCATTTTGCAGATCATCATCAAAATCATGATCAACAACAACAACAAAAACAACAGTCTTTCAACTAACGTAATTGGAAATAAACCTTCTCCAAGATTCACCAGACCATGCGATAATAGACTTATTCATCACATCAACTTTCTTCTGTGGGGTGCAATTTTGTAAATGATCTCTGTTGTAAGTCGTGATGGCCATCAGTTGTCTTAGATATTTGTTGTATCACCAGTTCATTGCTGTTTGAGATTTTGTATGGTCTCAATAACAAATCCAAGCAATTCCTGAAAATAATGTAATCTGGGGAAATGTCGTTTGGGAATTTCCTCCGTCAAAACTCAACTACAATTTATCCAAGTATCACTGAATCGAAAAACAGAAAGGGTTATTTTTGGTCATTTGAATTTGGAGATCGGTCACATTTAAAATGGCTACTCTTGTTCATCTACCGCACTGTTTAGTCTTTGCTTTTTTTATTTACTCAATAACAAAATAAAATGAATTGAATTGTTTTTCCTTTGACTTAAAATAGAATAATTTTTTGGTAAATTTTTGTTTTAAAGAACTTCTGAGTCAAATCAATTGCTATATTCTTGTCTTTACCTTTAGTCAATGGAATCAAATCCTACTTTTAAAAGAAATAGTTGATATGAATTACATTGTTCCTTCTTTGACTGAAAGTGAAATTGTTTTTTTTTTCGTTATGAAACTATTGTTTGTTGGATTATTTCACTTAAACTCGTTTCGTAAATTCTGTTGTATCCGAGGAAAAAACATAGCATGGATTACGTAAAAGACGAATGCTGTAACGAGATGTTTAGGAAGCTTGTTCCGTTGCCAATTTGCAAATATATCAAGATTCCCTTCACTGTGTGTGTTTCACTATTTCATTATTTCAGTTTAATTTGATAGGCATCTACATTAATTACGAAAAATGATTTTCAAGGTGATATTTTCAGTAAGAAAACCTCTTGGTATAAAATATATTGATTGATCTGTAGAGGCTTCACGTTTGATCGAATTCCGATTCTACGAGAAGATAATATTTGATTCAGAATATCTGCCTAATCAATATTTAATTAGATCTTATTTTCAGTTTGTGTTGACTGATTCGATTTCATTGACTTCTCGGAAGGTTTAAATTCAAAGTGTGTTTGTTGTAAGGAAAGTCACTTCTAATGCAATTATCCAAGACAATCATTAATGCAAGCATTTTTATTGACTTTCATAAGTAAGTGTGTAATATGTATTTGCAATGTCATCTTCCAATTGAAGACTGAAAGCATGCGTATGCACACACACATGCACATACACACATTTCCTTGTATATGTGCAAATTTCATCACCAGATTATCTATTCACACAAACACACACACACACACACACATACACACACATACACATACACAAACACACATATAGACACCTCAATGACGAGGGGGTGTTTTGGAATTTCTGAAAAATTTAACTCTAATACCTTAACAATAACGAGGAAAATTGAGACCTAACAACAGACAGAGACAAGAATATTTCATTTCAAAATAAAGGTTTAAGAAAAATTGTTTCCTTAGTATGTGTCCACGTTGTTTTTTTATTAGTTTTTCTCTAATCATGAATATGCATTCATAATTTGAGCTATACTGTTGATATTTTAATCAAGGTAACTTGATTTTACAACAACCATCACCGCCGCTGCTTACTTACGGGATAAAAAGCAGCAAATATATGATCGAATTTGAGCTCACCGATTACATCCTCCGAGTTGTTAAGTGCTGTCCTACCCTCTGCGCATACGCACATATCTCAGAATCAAAATTGAACAATAAATAGCAAACAAAAAGCAAATCAAATTGACATCGATGTGCTTTCAAATGTCTAAGCATCTCTTTTCTCATTCAATCGTAAATGACGTTTGTTTTTTTCTCATATATAAAATGAAACATTTTTGAAAGAACAAAAATAGTTTTTCCTCACGAGAAAAACCTTCATATGAAGGATGTGGCTGAATCCTTTTTATTTCTTGATTCCTGTCAGCGATGATTGACTTTCAAAGTCAAGACTTCAACAGAAATAAAGAATATCGGCAGGTTCCTAATATTTAAAACCTTCAACCCAACTACATTACATTTTCAAAGTTACAACATCCGTCCGATCGCCCACGTATATAAAAAGGATGAAACAAGATTCATGTTTCCTTGATTTCCTCCTGAGATGAATGACTTGAAAGGGAAAGGTGAGTGCAAGGAAAATTCACTTCTATTTCATAAATAAATGATTTTGTAGCACCTGGCACATCGATATTGATTAGTATCTATAATCGGTCAACATATATTTTTTTGTGCTACTTTGATTGTCAAAGAGTGTTAGAAAGGGCTTAATTCGAAATAGCTGAAAACGCCAAGAAATTGCTAAATTGGTTAATGATGGCCCAAATATAGAACCTTTTCGTATAACCAGAACAAGTAAACATGTTGTTTTCAGAGATGAAAACTGTTGGGGCGGCTCCCCGGTGTTACACGTTTCCTGTTGGAGCTAAGGCGGGGTCTTTCAGCTCTTTGAGTTATCATTACGTATCTGCATATCAAAATAAAACGCAACCATCATCCACTTGTGATTCAGTTCCATCCAGTTCGGGTATCATATTGGAACGAATTGAAGTTCAAATGAAATATTCATATAAGTAGGGTTCTAATTTAACATAAAGTCGTATACTTGTCAATGGTCTATATCTATGAAACATACTTTGTCAAAAAGTTTAGTGCTGTCATTTCAGTATTTCACTCACAAACAATGTTGATAAATTTTTAAAGAGATATTTCGATGATTCCTGAATGTTAGGGCTCTGAACAGTTGTACTAATTGCACTGTCTTTAGTACGACCTAGAATATAAAAGTCTCACTCCAAAAATATTTTTTTCTCTCTTGATATTGTGTATCTTTAACTTGACTCTTTTCAGTCGTCAGTCCACTGCTCTGCTTCTGATCTACACTTGCCACTGTTTGGTTAGATAAGTACAATTTCCCAATTATAAACCAGGAAAACTGATCTTCAAAGCGCAAAATTAATCATCAACGATAATTGGAGGGTGGAAATCACTTCCAACTGCCTTTAAGTTGTGTTTTATGCAAGAATGGTCAGAAATTAATGTGCTGCAATTTAAAGATAAGAGAGAAAACAAAGGGACGGGGGAGAGAGAGAGAGAGGGAGAGGGGATTGGCTGATAAATGTATGATGGATTTTTTTTTAATTTGAAACATCGAATTCTAATAATTCAATACTGAAAGCTAAGTGAAAATCATGTTACTCTCCTTTTCTCCTTTCTCTCCATTTTTGTGTCTCATAAATAATGAAGCGATTTTACTCCGTGGAAGCTGAGTAGTTCTAACAAGAAGTGGAGGGGTTATCGTGACCCAGCGGTGGAGAGTTCGTCTCTGGTTCTGTAGGGACGTGGATTCAATTTATGTTCGAGTTATACCGATGACTTCGATTTGTTCTTGTACTGTGAACACAGATTGTGTAAGCTGATGATTGAACTCAGCACGCTGATTCCATTTCCTTCACCGCTAACGGCTTGGCCTCTGGAACCTCTGTCAATTCTAATATCCCCGCCGTACATTTATGTCCTTTTAGCTCGGTACTGCTTCAGTTGATCCTGCCTGGGCTCTTCATGTTACATTACGTCTTATTCAACACATTTTCGATACGTGAAATACACTTAGAGATGAAAGCTACACTATTATACAAACAAGAAAAGACTGATTCATGCCTACCCTAACAGCAATAGTGCAAAGTGAGAACAAGCTGTCTCAGCCGGACTTCGAACTTGGGTAATCAAGTCCATTTTCCGCGCCGTTACCCGTCCAGCCACTCCGTGCCCCCAATCTTTATATGATAGTTAGTAAACTAGAGATTACATTTATAGTATAAGGATGTCACCCTTGATTCCATTCCCTTCATAATTAATGGATGATGATCTTAAATCTGAATGAAGAGCCATTTCACTGAAGCTACGAGGAAATCGATCGGCCTCTTCTATTCCTCGTAATTGAGAATTCGCTGTAGGAAAATGTGAGCTTCTGTCGTTCAGTACACACCACTCTCGTGTTTACCTCTCAAATGTCCGGGTGAAATCGAGCACGCTGATAAGTAGGTAGCCTCGAGGTACAAGCCTCTCTGAACCAATCTATTCGATTATACAAGGATAGATACTGGGCAATGACCTGATCTAACCGGGTTAAGTCTCTTAAATGTTGCTGGGTAAGATAGCGGCTATAGGCAAATGGATTCTTCAAACTCTTTAAGAGGAAATAAACCAAACATGAAGTAATTGACAAGTATTATGGCCTTTTATTAAAGAAACTAGCACAGGACACATAAAAAATCATAGAAAAATCTATGTTATATTCATGGATGAATTATAGATTGTTGTAACACACTCTTACGACTTTCATTTCCCTTCATTTAGCTTTGTTCAGTGCTGCGTAATGGATGTAAATAAAAGTGTCAACCTGCATCCAAGTAAACCTCTAATCAGCTGCGGCCGTTTGACCTACGCCTGCTGCTTGCTTGATTGTTTCTAACTTGGAACATTTTCATCCAAAATTCAATCAGCAGTCATGTTCTACCTCTGCTTAATTCAAGGCCGATCGTCTGATTAACGACAGGTGTTTATATATATATATATATATATTTATATATTACGCTGAGAGAAAGTAGCAAGGAAACAAAGAAAAGATCTGACAACTGTAGTTCTGTCAAGGCTGTGTATGTGCACTCACGTTTAAAGGAAATTAATGCTCTGACAAAAGACTTCACATTTGATCGATATCCATGAAAACTAGCATTCAACGAGTTAGCCGGATTCGATCACCGAACCCAAGTTCTGAACAAGATGCAATTTTGAATGATGAAAAACGGTGTAGTTAATTACCCAAGAGATACTGTCATGTGACCAATGCATTTTGGTGGCGTGCCGTATCATCTTTTTTTGTGCTGTGATCACTACAATATCCAAATTTCACGAAACAAGCGTGAATGCTGCCGAACACATATCAGGGGACCACTTTAGCATAAACATACATTGCAATTTTAGCCCATTACTAAAATTTCCGAAGGGAGTAAAGAGAATGTTCATTCTAAACACATTAAGGTGTAGATGTTTTTATTTTGTGCCTTTCAGCTGCATTGTAGTGGTGTGTACGAGTGAAACATACATTGATAGTCAGTGGGACCAATTCGAATGCTAAAGAAACCTATGTTGACAATTTTGTATCCTAGTGATTAATCCCACAACTTGATCTCTTTATCCAATTATCCTTGCTTAAATGAAAGCTATTCAAATTTTATCTTTCAAACATCCTTAGATTTCGACGCTTAGAATGTTTACATCAAGTTAGGGAAATAATTTTTCTGAATTTCAAATATAATTTTGTTAAAAAGCAACAAAAAGCGTACCTGTTGAACATTGTTTTCAAGCTGTGATCTTATAAATCAAAGAATGTTCATATACGTTGTATATCTCATTCGAGCAACAACAGAAATCATTTGTAGATGTCATTATTGCGCCGTATTATCATTTTTAATGTACGTATATTTCCATGAAGAGATAGCATTAAAAAAGCACTCAGTTGACAAGTTTACACTTTTGCGTATTCTTAATAAGATGTAGACATTACCTAAGTAAATGGTGTCAGCCACAAAAACAGATCAATTTAACATAAACTCACATGAAAATTCAACACCAGCTAAAAACCTGGTTACGGCCAAACCACGTTGGACAAACTGGTTCACATGCGATTTCTGAATGTAAGTAACGTTGAACCTTGTTAGTACTTAGATGGTTAGTTATCTAGGAATACCAGATGGTGCAAGAAGCTGGGGATCATGTAGAGAGCCTCCTGTGGTAATCCCGTTGATCCCTTCTACTGTGACGACCGTTCTCTACTCTACACTCATAACAAAAGCCATGAGCACTACCCTTCCCTATCTCCACTGCACTCTCTAACTGGCCTGGCAGCGAGTCACAAGAAATGAATGAAAAATATGGAGAACTTTTGTATCGGACTTCAAAATTAGCTCCCAAATCAATTGAAAAACTCATATTAGCAGACATTTATAAGACTGTCGAAAGTACTGTCAGTCATCTTTGGGTGACCGTGAAGAAAAACCAGACAATTCAGGTGAATATTTTCGATGGATCATGAAGTTTTTTCTTATTACGCAATAAGAACATGGAAGAAAAACAAAAACATGTGTCCTGGTCACCTGACCAACGTCTTTTAACTGCAGGCTTTATTGAGAAAAAAAGGGTGATCAATAAATGAGTTGATCAGTTCCTTATTCGTTTGATAGAAATGACTACAAAGTCCGAATTTCCAAAGGAGAAATTTGAATGTTACAGGAAACAAACCCAACGGATCAATATAGCATAAAAGTACATTGCAAAATGAAGTACCTGAGAAAGACTCATTTTGAAAGAGGCACAAAAAATAGACATAGTAAGGGGTGAAAAATCCAAATTTCAGCCCTTTAGCTCCATTACTGCAGCCTGTACGTGCAACACACTCATCTCAAGCCAACCAGAATCACTCAAAAACAGAAGAAACATATTTGTTGATAGTTTTGATTGATAGTCTCTAACAAGACTGATTTTCATTATATTGAATATCTTCTCCAGTCATTAAATGAAATAATTTCTAATTACTAATTAAGAATATTTTATTGAAAAATGAAAAGGAAAAATCCATTTAAAAACCACATTTAATGCATCGAATGAATCCACTCAAACAGTCTTTTCCTTTTTGTTTTTTTTTATTATCGTTCACATTTCAACATTTCAAAAACGTTGCTCTTGTTTCAATTGCCTGAAAGTCATTTCAATTTGCTTATTGCTTATTCAGTTTTCATTTAGAAAAATCTCATCTTTTATTGTTCCTTATTATTGCATCATATATCGATATAACATTTTGATGTGATTATGCCGGTCTTAAATTGTCTGGCATTAATAACACTCGTCTTCGTAACTCTAGTGAGAAATGGCCGAAACGGTGTTCTGTGTGTAAAGAAAAACAATCAGTAAACAATTCTTATTGATCAATCCTTATATAAGTGTTTTATCTTTTGGTGTTATACAATTTCAAGGAAGATGGTAAAAAATCAAGGAGTGTTTGGTTTATTTGGGAGCGAAGGAAAAAACAGATTTGTTCAAGATGGCGATTTGGTTTCCCAACGGACTTCCCGATTTGATATGAAACGATTACATCTGCATTTACTTCACTTGGCTGTCAAAACTGATCAAATCAGGTTAACATCGTTGTATGGCTTGGGTGTTTAACACGCTCAAGTGTTGTCAGCAGCAATAAATTCAAGGATCTGTGATAACTATGCTCAATTATCACAGGATTTCCATAGATCAAAATTGGATGATCAATAAAGTCATAAAAAATTGATGTTATTTTTGCCCAAATAAAACAAATTTTTCCCTTTCTACTTAACACTCATAATATCAAATGAATGACATGAAACAGCTTCTATTTCTTATCAGATTTCACCCCCTCAGATCAGGCGATGTTTGTAAGCTTGTACATTTTCCAACAGTTATTTTGATGGACGATTTCAATTTGCTTCAAACCCATCAAATATCAGAATATAACAAAAACATTTTCATTTTTTAGATTCGTAAGTTCGTCTAGCTCCGACTACAGTCACAAACTTTTTGACTGACTGACAGACGAACACACTGAAACATTCCTATCGCCTTTCGGTTTCTTCCTCTCCTATATATGTTTCAGAAATTTAGCGTCTATTTCATTTCTATCGTATTTATAGACTGACTTTAAGGCTTTTTACGGACTTCTACTACATAACTTATTCCATGTACGCATATAAAAACTATCTGACTATTAATAAAATCATTGTTATTAATACATTGTCATATTGCTGTTGATATCACGAATAACCAAGTCATTCATTCTTTCATCATCATCATCATTATTGTTACTGTTGTTATTGTTGTTTTTGCTGTTGTATTTATCCTATCATTGATACTAATCAGCAGTATCTTTTGTTGAATGTTATCATGGCAAAATCAAGTATTAAGATTTTGGCTATTGTGTTGCATTATTTTGAACTGGGCCTCAAGGACATCAAAGAAGGAAAAAGAATCTCACTACATTTTACTGAACTAGTTGAGACTTGGAATTAAGCCCAAAGATGGATTATCAAACATTGAAGTCTATTCCCTAATGAATAATTCAACTTATAATATATGTGATAAATACACACACACACGAACGCACAAACAAAACACACACACACACAAACACACACACACACACACACATATATATATATATACATATATATATATATATATATATATATATATATATATGTGTGTGTGTGTGTGTGTGTGTGTGTGTGTGTGTGTGTGTTTGTCAACAATCACTATTATCAATTCAGCTCTTTGTTAACTTAATGATAAAAAAGCGAGGTTTAACATAATAAACAAATTGGTGATGCAAATAATCAATCTGGAATCATACAATGAAACATAAGTTCTTGATTTTAGATCATCAATTTTAAACGCAGATGGTAACTTATCATTGCAATTTGAAACTAAATTCACTGAGAAAGCGGATACCTATTCCAACACTGTACATTACCTCAAAACTGAATGGAAATCAGTTTCTATATAAGCTTCATGAGGTAACTTTTTCCATCTTCAGAAATATTGACCTAATACAAGGAAGAATATTTAAATGCAATGATATTTCTGGATCAGCTGCAACCTTTAACTAAAATTCCCATTGGTACACATTTCTACGGAAAGTAATTGAAATTCATCGAGGACTTTGAGAGACATTCTTGAACGAACAAATATTTGTGAATACTTACACATTTTTGACTTCATTGGCAGATGTAAATAATTTGTAGATATTTATTAAACGCAGTGTAACTTTTCATAAAGTGAAATAAGGGGAGAGAGTGGAGAGGAAACGTCTTCTTTGAAAATCTGCATTTCGAATCATAGCTTTTATTTACGTTCGACCATCAATCATTGTTTCTAGTTGTAAAATGACATCAATAACATCTGCTAAACTGTCTTTGGCCAAAGATATGATATTTCTTTTCAAAACCATTAGAATAATTTTCGAGGTTTGTTCTGTTACTTGTACACTTGGATGAAAATAATTGATTTAAATTGATTTGAAAAAATATATAAAGTGAAACTCAACCCATAGATTTATTGGATTTCTTCAATTTGAAAAGAAAATGCCTCTCACACTCAATAATTGAACAACCGTTGCATTAACATTTGAAATAATGCAAAAGAAATTTCATTGTAAGATAAATCCTATTCATGATATCATTGCATTTTTCCATAGGAAGCAAATAAACTACAATACAAAAGCATTAAAACTCAGGAAAATCTTGATTTTAATAGAGTATGTTCGTCAAAAAGGTTTAAAAAGCTTCATTTTTTTCAAAGATAAACATTTTAGAAGAAGTCTAGTTGAAGACATGTAAATCAGGGGAGAATTTGTCTTGTGTCGTATTAAATTAGTGGATATTCAAAATAAAAGTTCAAATTGGTTCATCCTTTCCCTTACATTAAATCAATGCTGCTTAAATAAACTCATATGCAGATATATGATAAATGTGTGCACAGTAAATGTACGACGTAATCTCGGCTATTTGTGTGCATTCATAACAAGGATATTCTCCACCAATGAGTGTTGCGTTTGAATGACATAAATATCGTCTCTCTTGACAAGGCTGTCAAAGCCATTCTTTATGAAGACTGAAAGCTTGGATTTGATTGAGGAAATCTTTCAATGTACTTTTGTGTATTTCGGGTCTTAAACCAGTATTCACTCTATAATCCCATTGAAGAAAGATCTCCATTTCATCTCCTTTACTCAATGTTTCTCCCTCCTGATGCTATCACTCTTTTGTGAGATGGCCAAATCCAATAGAGTTATACCTACACAGAATTTTGATTGGTTGATTGGGACATTCACCAGGTAAATTAATTTCTGTGACATGAATGCCATAATATCGAATCTAATAACTGATAGACACTTTCGTTAGCTGGAGAACCTCGTCTAAATTCAAGCAGAAGAGCAATGTCTGAAGAGGAGTTCACTTAGTCGAGATATCAACTTATTGACTAATTGTTGATTGATTCGAGTGAGAAAAGTTGTGTTAGCTTACAGATGATTTGACGAATGGTTTTCAAGTCTAGCTCACTCCAATTTGACTTCAGTATTACTTTGGTGTTTGTAACTGTTACCCAAAACTGATACCATATTTTTTTTCAGTTTTTAGGTTGGTCTGGATGGTTCGCTAGTTGACTATATATGTATCACGTGCAGACAATGTATCCACGGAGTTTTTTGTTGTTTTTTTTTTAACATTTTCAAAATTACCCTTGAAATATATTATAGTAAAGGGCTTTTTATGCTAAATTATTCCCAGTCGATATCCAGTTGTATTCAGGTCTGTTTTGTGACAAGTCAGTCTTTATCGTGATTCAACAACGAACGACAGAAGTAACTTGTTCATTCATCATATTTTTTCCTATCCCCCAATTGATCACCAAGATACAAAGTGTGTCCAAAAACATTGATCATGGGATGTTTTCTGTGGATTGAAAACCGGAAGCATTATTCAATCTGCGTATTTCATTAGCGTGAATGGCATAACGGTTAATGGCATGGATAATGGAATCGACATGCCGAGTCTAAGCTCCAACCGAGTTCAATCTTATGTTCACTTTGTGTTATTGCCTTTGATAAAGATATTAAACATCCACCTCAGTTATGGGGGGAAAAACAGAGCAGACGGGACTCTTTAAGTACAGGGGGGTAACCAGTCTAGGAGAATGACAACTTTGAATTCAAAACCAACCCATAAGAAAATAGTCTTGGGTTGTAAGTCTCAAACTTCCCATTAACCATCATGACCATACAATTCTCATAAAAAGAGTTGAGAAACACTTTTGACCATCAATAGGGGTGAAATATCTCATGATGAAGGTGATTTTATCAGTAGAGAGTCCCTGGCTATTAATTTCTAACTATGGAGATGAAGAAAAAGATTTGTTTGAAAGTCAATCAATGTTTCAATCAAAACCTCTGCAGGAATCACTCCGGAACTATTAATGAAAGTATTAATTAGTATTTTCATAAGTCAAATAAAGCGTAAAACCATGAACTATTTGAGTAACAAACACCAAATGATGGGATAAGCGATTCAAGTTCTATTGTTTACGACTTCTGACACCATGAATATATGTTGTGTCACTTGTTTGACTCAAATACTATTACCTCCAGCCTTCATAGATAAATAACAATGTTTCGTATTATTTCGACCATCCTTGTTCTTTTCATCGATTCCATTCGAAACTTTATCTGTTTAGTCCGTCTTCAATAAGCTGGACAGTCAGTGGGTCAGTTGGCTATCGTTAATGAACCTATAATCAAATTGTCCAGTCTTTTTTGGCTTCCGTCTTCTCTGATCCATCAGGGCGGACAGTCGTCTGTTCTAATATCGTCCAATATTCGAGTCAGGTGTTGGCTGCATATGATTTTGTCATGTCCAGTTTGTCTGCTTCCTCCTGGCTCCCTTTCTTTTGGTCAAATAACCTGTCCATTCGAGCCTCTCATCTTCCCCTGTTTCTTCTCTCTGGTCTGCCTATCTCTTCATCTTCCTAAGATTATCTTCAGCCCTCTTTTCTTCCCGGCGACTAATTCATCACACATCAACTGTAATGGAACAGTCATCCAATACGAGAGAAATTTCAGTTATTCTTAACGACTCAAACAAACTTTCCAATTCCCGACACTTTGATTTTGCTTCTAATAAATCTGCATGACTAGCAAAAAAATTGGATAGCACTAATGGTGATTGCATGATTGCACTAAGGTGCAACAAAAGTATTTTCGTTTTTTTTTTGTTGTTGTTTTTTTTCAATTGTTCGAGAGATCCTGAATCATTCTCATGTTCATGTAATATTCTTTGTCTGGTATCTGGAGATGCTCGAAGGACGTCAAAGTCGTCATCCAATCTACTTGAAGGGTTAATGGGTTCAATCTCCTGTTTTGGAACCTGTGTTAAAAAGTTGCCTTCTGAAGACTAGAGATTTAAGTCAGCCTTGTTACTTCACTCATATGTGAGGGTCAGAAGATATATAAGCGTAAAAAAGTAAGGCTGTGTTACATTAATACAGAGATTTACTTCTTCTTTTCAGTTTGTCCGTTGGAGATTTGCGATTTGTCTTTGTTTCATCAAAGATTCCAGACATTCAACTGGAAGAATTGACAGGGAAGAATGAAAGACATTTGGGAAGAAGAAGAAGAAGAAGAAGAAGAAGAAGAAGAAGAAGAAGAAGAAGAAGAAGAAGAAGAAGAAGAAGAAGAAGAAGAAGAAGAAGAAGAAGAAGAAGAAGAAGAAGAAGAAGAAGAAGAAGAAGAAGAAGAAGAAGAAGAAGAAGAAGAAGAAGAAGAAGAAGAAGAAGAAGAAGAAGAAGAAGAAGAAGAAGAAGAAGAAGAAGAAGAAGAAGAAGAAGAAGAAGAAGAAGAAGAAGAAGAAGAAGAAGAAGAAGAAGAAGAAGAAGAAGAAGAAGAAGAAGAAGAAGAAGAAGAAGAAGAAGAAGAAGAAGAAGAAGAAGAAGAAGAAGAAGAAGAAGAAGAAGAAGAAGAAGAAGAAGAAGAAGAAGAAGAAGAAGAAGAAGAAGAAGAAGAAGAAGAAGAAGAAGAAGAAGAAGAAGAAGAAGAAGAAGAAGAAGAAGAAGAAGAAGAAGAAGAAGAAGAAGAAGAAGAAGAAGAAGAAGAAGAAGAAGAAGAAGAAGAAGAAGAAGAAGAAGAAGAAGAAGAAGAAGAAGAAGAAGAAGAAGAAGAAGAAGAAGAAGAAGAAGAAGAAGAAGAAGAAGAAGAAGAAGAAGAAGAAGAAGAAGAAGAAGAAGAAGAAGAAGAAGAAGAAGAAGAAGAAGAAGAAGAAGAAGAAGAAGAAGAAGAAGAAGAAGAAGAAGAAGAAGAAGAAGAAGAAGAAGAAGAAGAAGAAGAAGAAGAAGAAGAAGAAGAAGAAGAAGAAGAAGAAGAAGAAGAAGAAGAAGAAGAAGAAGAAGAAGAAGAAGAAGAAGAAGAAGAAGAAGAAGAAGAAGAAGAAGAAGAAGAAGAAGAAGAAGAAGAAGAAGAAGAAGAAGAAGAAGAAGAAGAAGAAGAAGAAGAAGAAGAAGAAGAAGAAGAAGAAGAAGAAGAAGAAGAAGAAGAAGAAGAAGAAGAAGAAGAAGAAGAAGAAGAAGAAGAAGAAGAAGAAGAAGAAGAAGAAGAAGAAGAAGAAGAAGAAGAAGAAGAAGAAGAAGAAGAAGAAGAAGAAGAAGAAGAAGAAGAAGAAGAAGAAGAAGAAGAAGAAGAAGAAGAAGAAGAAGAAGAAGAAGAAGAAGAAGAAGAAGAAGAAGAAGAAGAAGAAGAAGAAGAAGAGGTGTTTAGGTTTAACACTATATTGTTCACAGTTCGACGTCTTACTTTGGTTCAAACAACGAGTGGATTTAATTTCATTTTGGTTCAGGAATTAAAATATTTTTTCACCTGAACTATCCCCCATCATTTAATGCCAGTTGCCCGTATAAGGCGTTCAAATATGAATGAAACAATTCGATAGGAAAACTGCGAAATTTTTGTTAAAATTGAATAGTGATTATCTATTTTTTACGCTGGATAAGAATTATGACTCGATATATATTTTAACCGGGAATCACAAGATATACAGTTTGATTTTTTTCCATTAAATTAGGAAGAGAAATAAGATCTGGAGAAAATCATTGCCTGCATTATTTATCTTAAATATCATTCCATAAAACATTTAAATAAAATGAACTCAGATGTAAAGACAGAGTTAGAAAAACAGGGAGTGAAAAGTTGCAATGCATCCTGATGGTTTCAGCACCGTAAATGGGATTGGCTATGAAAGGTCCAATCTTAGTTGCCTTACCCTTTGTCTGTCTGTCTGTCTCTGTCTGTTTGTCTCTGTCTGTTTGTCTCTCTCTCTCTCTCTCTCTCTCTTTCTCTCTGTGTGTGTCTCCCTCACACACACTAGAACAAAATACTTACTACAACAATGATTATTTATAATGTATATTCCAGATTTCTGTTAGATATGATCCCACCAAAGAGCGTCATCATACCAGTCCGTAGATGAGGTTCTTTTGCTTGCTGGTTATTTTTTTGTCGTTGTTGGTTTGTAGGCAGATTTTGAGTTGATTAATAACTGTACAGATGGGTGGTCAATGTCATTTTTTAATCACTTTTGAAGCTATTTAAGTTTTTTAGGAGTCATCTTCTTCTCACGAAAACTGTTCTAGAGGCTACTATCTCTGACGGAGGAAAAATGCTCTTGAATTCCATTATATTCTCCTGGTTGAAGCTTATTCTTATGCCCTTGCCTTGCAGAGAGACCAGCTTGCTAAATTATGCCCAACACCAGGTCTTCTTAAATACAGTGAAAAAACACTACAGTGAAATAGATAATTTTCTAAATCTCAATTAATCCACCTTCTCAAATTTGCAATCAATGACAATAATCAATAAGTGAAAGGTTATTTGGAAACTTCCTCTTTAAATGGACTCTTGATTGCAATCAAATTATTTCCAGAAAAATCGATTCAATTTTGAATAATATACTAGTTCGAGTAACAGAAAAATAGCGTCGTATGAATTATTCTGATAGAAGGGTGACTGACACAAGGCTATGGGTCTAGAACTACACTGAGAATCGAGGAAAATGTCATAAATGACATACAATTGTTCGATCACAAAAGCTTCATAACGAAACATTTACCTATAAATTTACTGCAACTATTAATTCCCTTCAACGTAATGTTTCCATTACAAAATGATGGGAAATGATAATAAAATGAATTATGATGATTTACAATGCTTAATGTAAGGAATATAAATCAGGAATTGTTCAATCCTTCGATTGTATGGATCATGATATTAAAGATTGTTTGTTTAATTCTCCACTAAAATAAATAAATATTGGCAATCCTTTCTGTACATAATTCACTTCGTGAAGATGTGCAAAATATACAGGAAGAGTGAGAAACGGTTATTGTTGTACCAAAAAAGTAGTTTATCATAGAATCTGTATGAGGAAGAAACAGAGAGTTTTGCCTTAAATTTAACGAAAAAAAATCCGTCTCCCACCTCTCTCTCTCTCTCTCTCTCTCTCTCTCTCTCTCTCTCTCTCTCTCTCTCTCTCTCATTTTTTATCCTGTTTCCTCTCCCAATCCCTTACTACTGCTTGGTATTCATAGTGGAAGAGACCAGCATGGCTACTGTCTCTGAAAACAGTAGATTTCATATGAGAAAAGTGACATAGGGTTTTGTCTGAACTTCAACAAATATGAATCTTTCTTTCTTTCTCTTTCCCTCCCTTTATCCCTCCTCTTTCTTGAAGAAAAAAGAGGTAGAAGGAGGGAGAGACGATGAGGAGGGGAACAAATTGGATGACGACTAAGAGCACGAGGAGGAAGAAGAGAGAGATATTTCTCCCTGGAGCCAACCAATAAAAAATACTCAACTGTTTGCTGTCGAACTGACTTAAATGTGTTACCATGATGCAAACATTATTTTTGACCTCAAAGGTGATTCGGAAACTCAACAGGAATTTTCAAACTAAAAAAAAACATTGACTTATTTCAACATCTATTCATCTCTCTACACTGATCTCCTCACATATACCTGTAGGTATTTTTAAAGCGTATTTGCAAAAATGTATCGTTTCATTTTTGTAAATAAATAAAATAGACCTATAATGATTATTTATGTATAAATTGTTAGATTCTTTAGAATTTGACATATTGTTCCGATGTTTTCTTGTCTTTTCAAACAAGTGAACAACAAATTCAGTGTTCTTTTTTCATTTTATTGTCCTTAAATACGATTTTCTTTTCTTTTTTTCTTGCTATAAGAAATACAGCATTCCTACAAATACGTTTTGTAAAGAGAAGATTACCATTAATGTACGTGAGAAAAATATTTGATCTCTCCCAAATCCCAAATACTTTGTGATGTAAGCAGGTTAGGTTGAGTAAAAGAAGGTTTGAATGGTTGAAAGTACAGAATACTGGCGTATATAAGATAAAAGAATAGGAAAACGCCATCAAATCAATTCAAATATTCAGCAAATTCTCGTCATTCTCAACACTGCTATGAATTCAATTGTCCTCGATATTTCACTGCTCTTATCATTCCTGTCTTTTTGTAAGGATTTTTAAGGCTATTCCAAATGCTCTAATGATTAAGGGTACAACTTTTACGTATCTTATTTTTAGATCTACTTCGTTGTTATATATATAAATAGCTTATAATGATTGATGTAACTTGAATAGTTCAAGGGTAGCATGACGTCATTGCTTCTCTTGATTCCTCACTTTTTTCACTCTTACAAAAAGTATCAAATGAAATGCAAAATGTTCATTTGAACTTGTGTAGAGAGCTTCGAAATCAGTATAATTCAGGTCAAAGATTCATATCACTGCAACGAATGCAAACATTGAATTATGAAAGGGAGAATGGACGTTTGAATGTTTAGTACGAAAATCAGAAATCTTTTGTAAAAATCCAGGCAATTTGATATCCGTATGAATATGGTAAACTGACGTTTTGGCAATGTGTCAGGTACTTTCTCCACTCACTGTATCTCTTTTCCAGTTTTCAAACTCAGCATGGATCATAATTACTTGAAAACGTTTTTATCATTGTTTTTATTTCTCTTTATTCTGTTTCCCCGATTGAATGTTGTTCGATTATTATCTATCATCATTTTTCCTTCAGAAAATCTCATTAAAATTTGTGCTGACTTGCAGCTTTCTTATTAAATTCTTCCTTTCTCATGACTGAATACTTTCTCTGATTTTGAGCTTATAGGCAAATTTCTAGATTGTTTTGATCATATCGAATGAAATCGAATTTTTTTTCATTGAATAACAAGAACAATAGGTTTAACGGTGCATCCACCATCCTTACATCCATATCTTTAAAATTTTCAAAAGGTAGTAGTAGTATTAGTAGTAGTAGTAGTAGTAGTAGTAGTAGTAGTAGTACGTAATTTAATTCATAATACGAATTCCTTAGTGTCGTCAACCTTGTTCAATCAGGTTCCCTTTTCGCATTAGATCCCTTAAGGAATCGAAAAACATATCTAATTATGAATACAAAGTCCATTTCAATTATTTCGTACGTGGTGAAAGCCGAGGACATAAGAACCGAGGAGCTAGCTACTCACAGCCTTTATCTTCACTTATTATTGTCCGAACACGACGAAACGTCCCTTGCCGCCAGACTTTAGTTGTCTGTTGGAGGCTTTGATTGGCATCAACACAAGGCAGATGATTCCAATATCAATCAAACTCTAATCACACTTAAATAGAAAATTGAACAGATCAACTGATGACTATTTTGCCCTTTCAATATTGAGATAACAAAACAAAAAAATGAAAGGGGTTTATACATCGCTGCTATTTTGTAGTCTCAGTTTTGCTTCAGAAGAAAAATAATGAGGTACAGAAATGACCAAATCACGTAGGACACACCGGATTTCAAACATCGAACCTAGTCAGTACCTCGTTGATGGACTGTCTGTGAATACCAAACGTCATAAGCAGTGAAGGCTAATGTATAGAGCTTCTTTTGGTGATTGTGTTATTCATCTTAAGGCGGGGGCTGGTCTCTACACTCAATATATCAAGCCAAACCATTGCTGCCGTTGAACTTTTGACTGACCTGGCTGGATACAACAAAGTACTGAATCATTCGAAGGATTAGTATAATCAGTGTGATAGCTATAGACAAATTGAATATATATATATATATATATATATATATATATATATATATATAGAGAGAGAGAGAGAGAGAGAGAGAGAGAGAGAGAGAGAGACTGGATAAACAAAATGTCGATCGGTTTAGAGATCAGATGATAAACAGTGCTCAAGGAATGCTGATATTTGCTTTCTTTGACATGTGCCAGAGGTTTTGATCGAGTCTTTTAATATTCTGGCTTTCTGGTCTTTGGCAAAAACTGAATCATATTATATTTCTTTACCCTGTTGAATACGTCTGTCTCTTTCAATCCAGTCACATGTGTGCACATCAAGTAGCAAGGTAGATTACGTGACATTGTCGTTTCTTTGAGGAACAGGAGATATTATTGTCATGTCTTAGACGAGTTTAAAGCTGAGTAATTATCAAATTCTCTCTCGGTCTCAGTCGGCGTTCGAATCTATAAACAACAAACAAGTTGTCAAGTTTCATGTCACGGAGTACTTGAGAAAAATTTTAAAATGTCCTGTTTTCTGTATTTCTGTTCTTACCACTATTCCATATATTCGATCTATATCAGAGCTTCCATAAATGGTCGTCACGGCACATAATTTGTAGGTGTGTCACAAACGAAAACATAACTGGAAATTGTTAACCAAATCTGTCACTACAACTGTCAACATACTCTTTTATTTCAGTTTGTCTGGGTTGGCGGCTACGTTTGTTTGTATCTCGCATTCAGACGGCACCACCCAAGCTAAAATGCTGAAAATTAGAACTAAACTACTTATAATGTCATTGAAAAACAGTCTTCCTTTTTTTTAACGCCCCCCCCAAAAAAAATGAGCTTTCAATTGGAAATTTGATTTACATTAGAAAAATCTTGCTAAAATGATCACTTTGTGTCCAGCAGAATCCACGCATGTTTAGTGAAAATTTGAACTGTTCAGATTATCACAGCCAACAAAAAGGGGATGTATTCACTGATCACTCATTTTTCCAAATTTTTTATTGATCCCCACTAACACGGCATGCAATTAAAAGATATTTGTCATTGGACCTTTTCTATAGAGTAACCAACCAGACCTGTTTTCTCTCCGTTCTTACCATTCTTTAGTCTGTGAATTTGATTTAATCCAGAGGTTTGTTAACTGGGTGTCACGACACTTTAGTGTGTCGCTGATAATATCTGGGTGTGTTGCTAAATTGAATCTAATTTTGTATGTCTTCCGAATTTTGCCTTTCTTGTATCAGATGAACTGTTTGGATTATACTAAGGCAGGGCTTGATCTTTAAATCACAAGTGAACCCCAGGTCAAAGTACCAAATCTCTTGATTCAAACTCATGGAACACGCCTAAGATTCCATTGTTTTATGATTAGTTGAGTGCAAACAATTACTTCGGAACAAATTATTTATCTCTTTATCCTAACTTTATCAGTTGAAGGCCATATAAATCAGTGTATGATACAAGTCATTTTTTCTAGTTCATACATTTTTAGAACTATCAAATTCATCTTAATGATTCTGAAGAAATCATTTTGGTGGATTAGCTCTTTGGCTTTCTTCATGGGTAGTGTACATTCATATGTATTGAGGAGAAGTGCACAAAAGGCTGGATTAAAAAGAAGCAAAAGAAAGTCAATTTATAATAGAAATGGAAAGTCACAAGTCCTGATGAATAATAAACAAGCTTCTCTTGGTTTGCTGAAAAAAAGCCTTTCAGGAGCATTACAATTTGATGAGTGAGCTTCCTAAAGCTGCACTGAGAAAGAGGAGGTTTAGCCTTTCTTAATTTGCAGATGCAGCATACAACGAGGAAAAGTTGGAAACCATACCTTTACAAATGATATTTCGTAGAATATTCAGAGCACTTAATCGCAGGATTTTGAACGACCGTATGGAGGCCGAACTACGTATCCACCGAAAAGACATATTAAAAACAATGACAAATAAAAATGTTGATCAGGATTAATTGTGGATTAACGGAAACGGTGTTTGTATTGGATAGATAGTTTTCGGGAAACCCATTTTGACAAAATATTCGCGTGTAAATGTTAATCTTCGGGAGAATATTAAAAGGGAATTCTAATTATTTTAGCCGTTGAAGTAATTGTTCGTGCTGAACTAATTATAAAACAATGGAGGCAACTTTTGAAGTATTTTGAAATACAGTAAATGGAATGATGGATTTAACCTAGGATTTTAAGAACCAAATGATGATGTCGAAAAAGTAATTTTATTCCGGCTTCACTACCGTCTTCAATGTGTTTTTTTTTTATTTGTTTTTTTTTTTCTCCAGGAATTTTTTTCACCTTGTAGAATTCTTTCTATTCAAAATCTTAGGCTGGTCAGCGCTCAAATACAAGAAAGGCTAAAGTTGAACTACAGGAAGACGTCAGGACGATAAACTGAATTATATGAATATAACATATCAGAAAGGACTATACAACAACTGAGATTGCACTTGGGAAAATCATCGAATGAACTGATCTTAAATCTCATTGAAAAGATCGACGATAAAAGCAACAAAAAAAAAGATGGACTTATCGAGTGATCGCAGGCCTAAGCTGATCTCCAACGTTTGCTTAAATTCTTTTGTAGTGTTAACTCCATCCTCCCGAGACCCGAGGAAAACTTGCATACATCTCAGTAAGCCAACTTTTTTTAATGGCAGTATTAACAACAAAAGGCTTTTCTTCTATTGAAATTGAAAAGATGGCTATTAGAACAACACTATCAACACAAAACAATGTTTCACAATTTTTATGGACTCTTCGTGGAACATGAGGCTATAAACAAACTACGCTTTGGGGTGACGCTACTTGAGTGCCTGTAGCGAGAAGGTTTTTAAGGGATAGAATCGTTAGTCTACACCAACTCTCCTCCTTCACTTAGGCTTGGAATTGGTGAGCGGTTTGAATTCAAAGTCACCAGTTTCCAAGACTGATTGTCATCCAAAGCTGATTAACTCTGTCCGTCTGTCCGTCTGTCTGTCTGTCTGTCTCTCTCTCTCTCTCTCTCTCTCTCTCTCTCTCTCTCTCTCTCTGCTTTGCTATTTACTCATAAGTTTGGCATACCAAATGAGTTACAAAAAAGTTGAAGGAAAATCATAAGATTCGAAGAACCAAAATCAATTTTTAAAGTTCTTGAAATGACAAGAAATAATTTTGCGTGTTTTATTGATACCATTTCAATTATTTTACGTTGTATTACGTAAGATTCACTGTTAAGTGATTAGCTGATATGCCTTGATTTCTTAAATTCCTACAGAAACCATTTATATAGGGTAGTACAAATGTCACTTTTCTTTCAGAACTGGAGTGTCTTATTTTATTACAAAGGTAATACATTTTCTTCCTTTAGATGTATTCAGTTAATACCTGGGAAATTAATTTGAGTGCACTGTGGATTGAAACATCCTGCAAATGATGAAAGCTTGTAATGGATCTGATCCCAGTGCTCAAATTACTTCTTGAATAAACTCATTTGGTTCCTGCAGTGTTTGTGGCATTTTTTAATGTTAACTCTTTCAAGTGAGCTACTTCCTCTAAATATCTAAATTGTTTGCAGTTAAGTCTGATGAATGTGACAGCCTGTTGATTTCTGATCCATGCAAGATTTACTTGTGAAGCTGAAAATGGGAGGCATTTGTGGGATGTTGTATCTTACAATTAGTTTGAAGTAATTTCAAAGGTCCTAAAGAATGAAATATTTTCCTAAGATAATTTCATTTTTAAAACGGAATTGGAAACGAAAGTTCATTGATTATGTCCAGAAGTGTAAGGTTCGATTGGAAGAAAAAGTAATAAACCAATAATAGGTCGATAAACAGATTAAAGTCAAGATAAGCCTTCCTATCTATCTGAGCTTCTGCTCACAAATTGATCATCCTGTGTTGACACTTCGTCACCCAAGGTTCATTGAGTCAGTGCTTGTATAATCAAGATTTGCAAACAAATAGCTTCTTGCCATTGATTGAGATTCAGATTATAATCTCATGTGTTGGTTACGTTCTGGTCAGATTCCCAAAATAAAACGATTGCAACTTCTTGAGTCACCTTCTTCAAAGCAATATAGATGCCACAAAAGTATCAACGAATATAAGCTTCTATTTGTCTTCCTATCTGTTAATAATCCATCTTCATAAATTGTGGCGATTATAGAGAGAATGTTGGCGAATCTGATACTCATAAGTGTAATCATGACTTGAAAAATCCACGAAAAAATTGTTTATCTGATGAAGGATCATTATTTGATAAATTGTAATAACGTGAAGACGTGGATGTTCTTATTCATTTGCAGACAACACTGTATTTTCATACTTTCATACTTTTCTGTCACTTGACTTTGCTGTTTTATTTTGCTTGAGTGGTCTCGTGCCTGAAACTCAAGTGTGTTCCATCTACGCCAAAAGTTCATTGCTGTATAGAGCTTTGCATCAGTGTGTCATTGTGGAAGACATCAGTACAAACATATCTGATGACAATAGATTTTAAAAGATAAAATACATTTGTGTGACGTTTCGACTGACATCACAAACGAATTTGATGACAATTGATTTCATATCTTCAATTTTTTTCCATCACTAGCGCGATGTGAAGTTTTCTACCAAATATGTATACCAGTGACAGAAACATGTTTGAGATGACTGACTGGGACATAGGGCAAAAGAATGAATGGATTCATGCCTTTACCAAGTTTATGAAAGCAAAATTGGCAGTAAGGAGTCTTAACTGAAATTTGGATTCGGATCACTTATTCCGGTTTCCATGTTCGTAAATGATGCATCACCTTGCACTTCCTCCTTTTACGCACACACACACACACACACACATGCATATATTGTCCCGTACAGATGTTAACTATTTACCATACGTTTATTTGGGAAAGAACGAAGTTTCATTCTTATATTTTAAAATGTAGAGCGTTGTTCCTCCAAGATGATTGACAATCCTAAAAATATCTCAGTTTATTTCTATTTATCTGTTTACTTGTGTGTGTCTTTGTGTATTCTATCTCAATATTTCAAATTGTGACTAATCCATAATCAGTGGAAAGACATGGTTTTTTTATGTATTTTTTTTTCTAAAATTGGCGTTAAATCTCCTGAAAATTGATATTTTAAAAGCTGCCAAGCAAAGCGAAAATTCTGTGCATATTGAGAAGATAAAGGTAGAACGGAGCACAGCATATAGAAATGATTGAGGAAACTTGATGAAATTGAATAATTTCAAAATAGCTCGAAGCAGGTAAATATTATGTATACGCACTGAAGACTAAAAGGAATTGTGCTCATTTCTGGCATAAGACTCACTGGGACACAAATAGAAGTAAGCGCATATGCATACACAGAGAAACATGTCTGTTGTATATTTTTGTTGTTCTGATAAATATATATATATACATACACACACACACACACACACACATATATATATATATATATATATATATATATATATATATATATGTACATACACGGATACATACGAATACATATATGATTATAGATTGTATCATGTTATATTGAAACCCGTATATTAGAAATGAACTTCCTTATCACACGATGAATGTATCACTTAGACAAGACAATGTACGAAATGAAGCAAAAGGCCAACCGATTGATGCCAGTGGCATGGTAAACACGGTAGGGGAAAGACCAAACACATGATGGAAGGATGAGATAAGGTGATTTACCGGTATGATATGGCCGAGGTTAGCACAATCATAGTCTCCATGGAAAAGAATTAGAGAGGCAGTGAACCAATTATGGTTGATGATGATATATAAAGCAGAAATAAAAATGTAATATTGATAATTGAAGAAAGAAACTCAACAGTTATTCATTGACTTAAATATCCATGCGTCAGTTCAAATATTTACTTCACTCAGTTTAATACGGTGTCCAGCAACGTGTGTGTTAGAAAGAGTATGTTGCGTCAGTTTTCTGAATTGAACGTGATCAATTTCTTCAGTGTTCTTCAACCGACCCCAATGCCTCAGCTTAATATACCATAATCAGTTTGCGCCATTTCTGTTTGTAAAAGGATTTCATATCAACCCTCTACTTCCAGATGTGCTGGGGGCATGTAAAAGACGTGAGCTTATGTCCCTCAGGAAATAAACGGTTTTGCACTGTTCATTCGGTCTTTACTTTTAAATAAAGAGCACCAGGAAATTTTGCAAACACTTGATATATCGATGATATTAAGAGAAAAGCTTGGAATGATAACTTTTTTTGATGAGAGAGATAAAAACAATTTCTTTCTGGAGACGTTCTTGATATTTCTAGAAGATGAAATCATTTTTTTTTAACTTTAATTCTTTGCTGCATTTAAGAAAGATAATTCCAGAAGAAGAAGGAAAATAAAGAGAGTCGAGAATTTTTCATAAGCAATCTATCAGATCATGTAATAGTGAATTGGAAATTGCCGAAGAATCACGAGAGTCCTTCAAATAATTAATGATATCATTTGTTCGACTAATTGGTTATGCAAACTATGAGAACGGTTGAAGGTTCTTCGAATAATGAAAATATTAGTCCACTCAAATTGATATTACGATTATTAATGGTAATCACTCTCTAGGTACCGTATTTTGATCTAAAAGTTTCAAGGAGCCCAACAGCGGTGTGTATCATCTACCAGATAGAATGATGGATTGTTTCGACGAAGGGGATATTGGTTAAAGCAGAAACTTTACAATGACGCATGATCTTGATAAATGTTGAAAAGGAATTCGCAAAGGTGTGAATTCAGATGAACACAAATATCGAATTGCTTCAAGCGATCCAGCAAGTCTGGCTGTGGAGCATACGTCCCACGAGGGAGCAACTGAAATATTATAGAGACCCGGGGTGGGGGCTGATGTTCCAATTTTTCCATGAGTCGAAAAATTTTTATTCAAGTAAAATTTAAGTTCGATTATGTCAAAATGATATTTCCATGATTTTCTCTTACCACTCAACTTAGAAAATAAATGTTCACTTTAATTTTTTTTTTGAGGTAATTGCAGAATATGCATGTGCACACAGCTTGGAGGGAAATTGGTTGTGGGACGAATTGGAATTTTTGAGTGGAGATCGAAAATGCTCCATAGCGAACACCTGGATCGTATAAAAGGAATATATATATATATATATATATATATATATATATATATATATATATATATATATATATATATATATATATATATATCTGTGTGTGTGTGTGTGTGTGTGTGTGTGTGTGTGTGTTCTTTCATGACCTGTCTGTCAAAAATATGAATTCTCAAACACAGGAATGATTTGCTTTTCTCTTTTGCCGTACATTTTCTGATTGACGTGCATCTTGTCTCTCATAGCTCTGATAAGAAAGATTCAGATTTTATCGTAGAGACAAAAGGACGGAAAAAAAAGAAATGCCTTTATATTCTTGAAGAAAAAATTTTAACAAAACTTTGAAAGAGATGTCATGCAACATAGACAAATCTCGTCAGGGACAGTCAATCTCAATCCTTTTGGCTCTACGACCCACACAAATAGCTGAAAGATTGCTGTTCCCCTTTCTATAATGGGAAAAGATTGTATTGTCGATAATAAAATGTTGAATTCAGAAATTTAACAACATTTGAAATTTTAAATCAAGGAAAATATCTGTAAAGAGACAAATTCTTCGTCAAAGAAAATAGTGTTGAATGAAAAGAGCGGTACTGCACGTACTAAATTGTTATCAATTTCTTGAGTGTGAAATTTAGTAACTATGACGTAATACCTTATCACCTCTATACCTCACATGATCAATATGTATTTTGTTTGTTAGTATAGAATCTATAATAAAATCAATGCGTATTTATATTCTTTAACAGATTTCGTAGAATTGTCTGATTAGATGATACTAGTATAGGATGATGAATCATTCATTTAAAGCTTTGGGCAACTCAGTTTTTAGCAACATAAAGTATTTTGCTTCCCACACCCTAATTCTAAATTGCCCCCAATTTATCCAAAATACCCCTTTGCGGGGCGTGTGCCTACATTCACAATCGCTCGTCCTGGGCAACGAATTGAATTGACAATACATGAATAAATTTTCTATCATTTAATTCACATCAGCACTTCATCAGATTATCTCTATTCAACGGACGCCCTCATCTTGAACAGACAGAAGTGATGTTATCTGATCGATACTGAGTGCTTAAGAAGATTTCTCTGAGCTGTGTGCATGTATGCATGAAAATGCATTTTGTAACTAACGCATAAAAAATAAACTGAGTGCACAAAATGTTTAATTGAAGTTGGAACAAAATACCTTAAATCGCAACATAATGCACTTGATTCTCTCATAAGAAAAAAAATCACATAACGTGAAATTTTGAAAATTTAGAGGGAACAATGTTGGCATATTTATAGTAATTTATAGTCAGTGAAATGCCAACATATCAGCAGCTGGGAATAATCCATTACCTGATCTTTAGGTGTCAGATATAGAGGAATGCTAGTACCAAAACCCCCCGCCGATAAGTCTTTGCGCGAAGAGAATTGAATTCATGCCACGCTGAAGCCTTTCACACGTTTTAATACATTTTGCCACTAAAAGCTAATGAAAGACAAAGTTTATCAGAAACGGATTTTAAAGTTAGGGGATTTGGTAAAAGTGGTCAATTTCTGGCTTACCAGGTCAGTGTGAGTTCGTTCAACTGACAGCATTTGGTATTCTCCAATGATCACCTATCGAGTCACTGACCAGGTTCGGTGTTGCTCAAATTCGGGGATAGAATGAGAATTGGTGCATCCAACGTGACTTGATAGTAAGGTAGTTGCTCCTCAATCGTAGGCCTTCTTTGAGTGTTGTTTTGCCAATTTTAGTCATTTTTAGGACCATTTTAGCTATTGATAACAAACCGTACTTAAAAACATTGTAAAAAACAAACAATTGATATATCATTCATTGATGTGAATGGATATTCTTTCAATGGTGTCACGAATTCTCTTCCTTCCTTTTTCTATCGTTTACATAAACGAAAAAAGTCTTATAGATATGTGTGGACACATCCAAGATTAGAATATAAAATCAAGTGTTTAAAAGAGGAACCTGTTTGATAGATGTTTTGTTGACTAGGGTTATAGTTCCCTCTGAATCAGTGCTGGTGTGTGCACGCACACAGATTTTGTATCCAGCACACGAAAGAAATGAATGTATTGCATCTTCCCTGTCGGGTAATACGGTAAATGTAAGGATTGTTCATGTCTCGGTTATTTTCACGTGTTCACATTGTTGAGTGTGCTTTTGACACTTTCTTCGTGGTCACAAATTAGAGGAGGCAGATTCAATATGGCTCACCTACTTAAATGGCAACACAGAGGTCTCTTAGAAATCGTGTCGTCGAGATAAGTTATCTGACACTTGCAGGTGAAATGATACATTTATACGCAGAGAGTGTCTCTTTGAAAGCCAACTAAAGACCCTTTGGAAAAGTAGGAACCAGGAAATAAACAGATGATTGAATGAATTAACAAGAATCACTCAACAGGGATAATTGTTAAAATCAGTTATATGTATTCAATCGTGTTCATCCATCTATCTGCTAATACATACTATATCTCCAAAAGTTCTCAATGAATTACAATGAAATTTCATGGAGGCCAGTCCAGCGGGCTACAAAAGAAATGATATAATTTTGAAGAGGATTGAGGACCTCACCTGTACCGTATCCACATGTCCACACCATACGGTATCCTGAAAAGTTCTAAATAGATTTTAATTCCATAGAAGCGTGGGCAATGGGCTGAAGCAGAATGGATTAATCTTTGGTGCAGATCACGGACATGGAATCAAGTATACAAAATGGAGATGGACAAGACACATATCGACAAAGAAAGACACGAGATGGAGCAAAAAGATAGTACCTGCCGTAGGGAAAAACTAAATGGAGCGATGAGATTGAAAGGTTTTCTGGTAAGATATGGCAGAGGCTAGCACAGTCATGTTCTTCATGGAAAAAGTTAAGAAAAGCCTTTCTCAAGCAGTTGATTGATGATGATGATGATGATGATGATGATGATGGTGCCTTTATATCATTTTGAAGCATCATGCTTCTCATTTTTTAAAAACTTTTTTAACATTTGATATATTTTGTTATGGGATACATGAAAACTAATTATTATAGTGTTTTTAAATCGGATGTTTTTTTGTTCATTGTCTCTACTCGAGAAGAAATCTTGTGGCAGAAGAGATATGGAAATTGGCCTGCATCTTCCAAGGGCTTTGAATAGTTGAAGCAAAAAGGAATGGTGAATTAAACTGGAAAATAATGGCAAAATGTGTAATTCGACGCTTTTTCAGTTTTTTTTTTGTTTTAAGTCTTGTTGCCGTTGTTGTTTTTATGATTGTCTTTGTTCTTCTTCTTGTCAGCTGCTTTTAGCTGTTTATTTATGGGTGAATTGAAACAGGGAAATGCCGACAGACAAGAATAATGTCATGCAAAAGAAAATGCTGGTTGACATTCATCGAGAGCTATGAATTGCAAGGAGGACAGAAAAGGAAAGAGACGAAAGTGAAAGAGAAAAAGAAGACGGTGAAGGAAGAGGAGAAGGAAGTGACGATGAAGGATGATTGTAAGTGAAAAAGTCTGAAAGATGTAGAAAGAAATAGGATATGACAAAAAGATCAATCAAAAAGTGATGAAGAAATTCTAATATAATGTAATATTCTGTTTTCCTAATCACTAACCCTGAGGCTGATATTCCAAAAGCTTTTGATGTGAAACGTTCAATAAAGAGACTCGTTGGCTTTTTCCACTTTCCTTTCAATTGATAAAGTCAATCAATGTAAATTTTTTAATGGATGACTTTCTCCGTCTACTTGTCAAAACGAATAAAAACCTTTCACTAACATTAACAACAAAAAATGAATCCCCTCTACGAGGAAAACTTCCGTCACAACATTCAATATTTGTAGAGTGAACTTTGTCCCCCACTTGTGATTTCTTATTTATATTTTGTTTCTTTAATGTAACCCCGTTGAAACAACGGCAAAGTATCGTCAGATGAAGACAATTCAATGAATAAATCATGATTGAAGAAAATGTCATTGGCCATTTTAATAAACGTTGAGTGTTTGTCTTTTGTCACTTTTGACCTCTCATAACAAACCAATTTGATTCATAATCATCTGTTGAACTAGCAGCAATATTTCTTCCTAAACATGTACAGCCAATGACGTCATGAAATAAGCCAGAAAGAAGAAAAGAAAAAAAGTACATAAGAAGTATTTGGAAAATTATCTTTTCCATCCAAGCATAAACACTGATGTCTCATAAATTGATGCTGGTTGGGAAAGGATTCAAGATTAAAAGTGGCAATGTTACAAGAATATCAGACAACCATTGAACATCATGACTTACAGCATGGATTTCTCGAAATGAAATACGAAACTGAGACTGACAAAAGAAAAAGATGGTGTGATGATTTAGACAAGTTCAGAATGTATTTACTTAGTTCGATCAAAAGCAAAAAAAATGACAAACTTCTGAGAAAATCCATGTTTAACAACAAATTTTGAGAGGCTGACTGTTGATGATTATAATTATGATGGTGATAATGATTTGGGAAGCGTTGTCATCTGCTAACCTCTGAAGGATGAAGGAATCAATAGCGACCTCGAAAGTCGTGGGATGTCTTGATATCTGTGTCCGAGGGATGACCAGTTGGCGTTTGCTGGGTAGGGGAATGCCATCTTAAACGGGTGTCCGAAATTTAGTAGGAGGATGCGTTAAGAATCATATTTCGGGACGATGTTGGAATATAAGGCATCTGTGAGGTGAAGGTGAGGGTCTGCCATAATTTGAATGAATGTCGTAATTAGCAGGTGCCTTAAAGGTTAGGTCAAGTCGTAATCAGTTGGTGTCTAAATTAAAAGATCTAGCTATACTATAATCTGCAAGTGTCCGAGATATATGTGCATGCTGTGATTAATGGATGTCTGAAAAGTGAAGGATAGAACACGCTTTGATAAGTGTGTGTCTCAGGATGGTGGCATGACATAATTAGTGGGTGACGTACATTAGTCCTTATCTTGACGTGCAATTGTCTTGGAGCTTGGCTGCTGCGGGGTCAAACTTCTCCCCCACTTCTATTCCAACTGTAATTTTTTCGCTGGAAGTTATTCAAATGAGAAGCAGATTATATATAATGAAATATTCTGAGCAGCCTATTTAATTTGTGAAAAAATTCCACCACCGCCTGTTTTTATTTGGACCCCAACCGCTAAGTTATTTTTGAGTGCCCATCTCAACTTTCTCTCCCTAAATACTGGGGGGTACTCTACACAGTACTAATACTGTACTTTTTACTTCCTTCGTACAAACACCACCCTTACTAGAAATCTTGCTCTTACGAGTTTGTATTTCTTCAACGGTTATTTTCCCTCGCAATTACATTATAAGATATTTTTGGCCACCACCCCCCAGCTTATACCGATACCTCTATCCCTCAACCTGGTATTTAAACAACTAAGTGTACGGTAAAATACTATTGTGGGACAAGTTATGTTGTTCATGACAGCGAACATGTTAGACATAGCAACTTCAAAGCTGAAAAGTCAATTATCGGCTTCCAGAATTAGTCGATCTCGTTTTTCTGTATGTTTTCTTTGGAATTCTCCAATCTTCCCGAGAATATTTTCCTTTTTTCCACAATAATCTGTGTCAGAGTCTGCTAAGAACTGCACAATATGGATCCGGAAATTACTTGTACGATAACATATAACTGAAAGAGACATAATTATCTACCTGAAATAACTGTTCAACCCTTTAGGTCGGACGATACTTCTTAATAACACGTGTCAATAAACTGTCAGTATTTTTGGATTTGCTTTATCTTGTTTTTTTTTCCTCTAGTAACATAGTAAATTAGGGTTTTTTCTATTCGTTAATAAATGGCGTTTTGGGTTAATTAAATTCCGGCGTGAAAGAATGTTTATTTAGAATATTGTCAAATCCAATGTGAGGAGGAAATTGAACAGACGCACCTCTCAGTAACACTTCATCACAAATATTGTAAAACTCAATTTAGGAGATTATCATCGTTCATAAGGTGTTCAAGATCATATTCACTCGTTTTTGTTTATTTTTAATGATTATCAAATAATTGAAATCAGGACTTATTGAATGAATTTTTAAGTACTGTCTGGACTGAAAGGTTTTCAAAATGTTGAGAAAAGGTTTCTGAAAAAAATTCATATTTATTTTCTGCCTAGAAATGAGCATAAACATTTCATTAGATATATACGACCCTATCTAAATAACGTTTCTGAAAGTGAGCAATTCTTGTAAGCTATTTGTAACTGAGACGATTTATCCTGATGGTCAGACTTGCTTAAGTTTATCTTAGTGGTTTTCAAACCCTGATTGAAAGACAAAGACAAGAGTCCGAAAGAAAACAGCCTATAATAAAAGTTACTGAATCAAGTATCATTTCAATTCATCCATCATCTTCCTAATAGCATAATGACACATCCACTTTCAACTCACCACCGCTCTTTCCTCTTTTATCATCCTCTATAGAAACTTTATTTTCCGCTCAAAATCCCCAAGTCAATGACTGCTGTGAGATAAGCACTGCACATACTAAATTTATTTTCTCATTTAGATCTTGTCCCTGGAGCAGCATGTTCTCATCTCGTTTTCAGATATTAATGACTTTTGTTTGGGAGGGAAATACATTAGTCTCACTTATAATGAAGACAGGATAATTGTATAAGACAGGGAGAGAAAGGAAAGACAGGTTTGATTTGTTTTCGTTTGCTTGTGGCTTTGGGCAACAACCATTTTGTTTGGGTTTGATTTTTTTTCTAACAAACAAGATTCCTTACCTAAAAACTGGTGTGGTTAGTAACTTGAAAAAACAGCAGAAACTATGTAATTTGACAGGATACCGTGTTGGGGGTGATGAATTTATAAGAAAGAAACATGGTTGATCAATAAATAATTAATTTCTCTCACCTTCTGTTGGATAGTGATCATTAAAACCCCCGAATTTCCAAAGAATAAGCGAGGATGCAGACACAAACCAGGGGATCAATTTGATATCAACTTTCATTGCAAACTGAAATGGAAATCTATTTAGGATGCAAATTTTCACAAAAAAAAAAAAACGTTTTTCTCAAGACATAATAAGTAAATATTGCAACTTTAAACTCTCTAGCTCCGATGGTGTGGCCAGTACGTTCGATACATACATACATACATACACACACACACACACACATACATACATACATACATACATACATACATACATACATACATACATACATACATAGGCTGGTAAGCAGACTTAAAAACAGTTTTGGAGACAGTTTCGAATTGATATTTTGCTTCTCTGTACGCATACCATTACGTTTCTCAAGTGCTTATGACGTTTGATAGTTCAAAATTACTTTCAAATTCACTTCTTTGTACGGGAGTTAATCAGAGGATTAAAAAGTTCTTCCATGATGAGCTTCATCCAATGGGATCAAATTTGCTCTGTTTTATCTGAAAAATGCATGCAGGTGGACTTTGAGAAGGTGAGAGTGACGTAGCACTTAAGCAGTATCGGTTGGTCGGGTTCAGTATCTGTTTGGGAATGAAACGATTCAATCTCCAACCCTGCAAAATATGGTCAAATAATATGGTAGACTGGGCGCTGGGTTATTAAATTGTCCAGCATATGGACAACTGTGAGGTGGTTGAATGCCAACATTGAAACCAATCTTATCAGACTCCATTTACCTTCTGATTACATTAGTGAGACCGATATTGTATCGACTGGTTATCTTAGCATCTCTAGATGCCAGGCGAAGTCACCAAAGTATCGTTCAACTATCAGTCGAGACAGATTCATTGGCTTGACTTTGAACTCTGTGGTAATCCAGTCTCGCCTTTCAGAGATATAATAAAGGATGAATGTTCTTATCAATGGTTACTCGCTTATCTGAAGTTTTTAATATATAACGATTGATTTAGAACCAATCGCTATTTCATCCATAAGTGAATAAAAGATTGATCCCTGCTTTTCTCAAGGTCATCAGTACAGAATCATACGATTCTCCGATGTAATTTTCCATGTTGCTAATGGCTCCGTCCCAAGCAACTTTTCTTGCCAAAAAACCAAGCCTGGATGACGAGAGAACAGGGGTTGCGCCTCTGTTCGACTGTATATACAGCATAAATCAGAAAATAGACATCATATCCTCATGGCATTTCTTGCCGTAGTGATGAGTTCTAATGTCTTGGTCCGTCTATCTGCATGTGACCAATCATTAAGCAAAACAACTGAAAAAGCGTTCGTTGTCTTCAGGGAGTGGGAATATATTCTCTATCTTTTATTTCTAAAATGTCTTCTGCTGGACCATGGACTCTTTCGGATTACTGCATCCTTGTCACTTTTCTGACCCATGAAGCAAGGGTGCTTTGGCGGCGTGCACAAGTGGTGGGGAAAAATCGATGAAATTGCTTAAAACAATTAAAGGTCTTTTGCACTTCTGTTTTTACTAATTATTCTATCAGTTCTGTTGAAGTGGCATAGATGAGACAAAAGTGTAATTGCTTTTATTACAAAAGATGAGAATCCTAATTAGTCTCTTAAGATAAAAGAGATGCAGAATTGTTAGTAGTTATGAGATGATGGCACTTCAACAAACATCTTTTTCATCTATTGTATTTTAAAGTGAATTATTATTTATTAAGAAGGGAAGAATTCTGATTACAGAAGAAGAAAACCATCTAATAATTTAATAATAAAGATTTCCAATGAAAATCTGTACATTCAAAATGCAAAATAAAAACTGTCAAAATTGGCAACATAGGTTTTCAAGCAAGTCTATATGTATGTATCACGCATGCATTCAGAACGAATCATTCTCATTATTTTGAAATATATTGTGTTGTTGTTGAGCTTCAAAAAGATACAATGTATCAATGCTGTGTATCTCACTTGGGAGATAAAAAACTGCTAAATCATTCTTTGGTGGTGGTTTTTTAGTGTGAAATTCCTCTTTTGGGACAGAACGTTGTCATATTTTCGTTCAGGTTTTATGTACATCAACAGGACTAAAAGAATAAATAAGGTTAAAACATAACCAGTTCTGGAACAGTGATTCGTTTGATTGTAAAAATTTATTTTCTTATTTTGCAGAAAGAAATTATAATGTTCGATAACGCACATCCATATATTCATACACACACACACACACACACACACACATATATATATATATATATATATATATATATATATATATATATATATATATAGATAGATATATAGATAGATAGATAGATAGATACATACATACATACATACATACATACATACATATATAGATACATACATAGATAGATACATAGATTGATAGGAATTGAAATTGTAATGCTTGATTAACAAACATCGATAATAAACATTCTGATCCAGATTAACAACATTAAATATTCAATGAAGTTCCAAGACCGGATGATATCAAGCTGCTGGTTTGATTTGGCCTGCTCACTGTAGTTTGCCGTCCCCTGGTGTAAAGCATCAAGTATTGCACTTGTTACTTATAGCCGTAGAATGACGGCCTGAGTCACAGTTACAATTGGAAAAAAACATAAAAACATCAAGATTGAGGCAAAACTCTGTCAGATTCAAAAGAAACCAACCTTGCTAGGGCAGGGTTAAAATCTTCATAAACTTTTATTCCAACTGAATATTATTTTTGTAACGTTTGTATAGTATATGTAATAAAAAAATTTGAAAACATATGATAATTGTCAGTTTAGCTCAGTTGACAAGAGAATAGCCTACTAATCATCACTCGTTATTTCAAATCAATGTAGAGCAATGTAAATTGTATCTTAATCTTGGTTCAATTTGATGTAATTGATTAATTTACCCCCGCCCTGGCTTTGGTGGAGATTGTTTTTGCTCTTTTTACGGGGAAGGGGGGCTAATCAACTCCATTTTGGACTTGAGTCTGACAATATGGACACAATGAAAAATCTCAATTGTCCAATACGTCTGCATTGGTGCAGAAAACCAATGTTTTGCAAGGGAAATACGATAAAAAGAAAGGATAAATTTAGCTGTCAGTTTCATTGACTTCTTTGTTTTCTGGCGACAAAGGAAATTCAGTGGCAAATGTTTTGAGAAAATTGATGAAAAAAATAATGTGACCGAAAATCAATTAAAAGATTGAAAGTTGCATCAAAAGAAATTATTGAAGAATAAAAATACATTTGAAAAAGAGAAAGGCAAGAAAAGAAAACAAAGAAACACCATTTCTAGACATGTGGACGTCTTGGTCCAAGCGAAAAAGCTACAAATCTTCACTGAGCCAATGTCATTTTGATAAATCCTGCTTTTTGAATATTGGCCAATTCAAGACAATTCCGGTTGTGTCTGAAAGTGAACATTTTCTTACATTTCTCTTTCATACTTAAGCCGATTTATTGAAAGAGAGAATTCGTAAATTATTGGAGAGAAGCCGATGGACACTTCCTGAAACAATGTACAGTGAGTGCCAAATTACATTGCAAAAAATGCATTAAAATAATTCACATTTTCAAATCAACAAATTTTGAACAAGAAATGTAAAAATTGGGACAATAATGAACATCCAAAAGTTATGAACAAAAATAAAAAGTCTTGGGTCAGAATTCAATGGAATTTGAAGCTATATATGTAAGTCTATTAAAATTACCTTTTGAAATGTATCAAATACTTTTTGAAATCATTATATACTTGGTAAATAAAATTGGATTCTAAGACATTTGTTTTTAACGTCAAATTCAACAACAATTATCCTTCATCTTGATTTCAAATTATTTTTCATCACAACTTATTCGGACTGTTAACCTGTGGTTGTGAGCAAACAGCGCGGACCAGATATGAAGTATAAACTCTCGATGAGAGTCGATTTGACAGTTAAGTGAATTTTTTGATGAAATTCTCTTTTTATTCACGATTTTATTGGCGAGTGGGCGACAATATAACTAAACCTGTTAGGGTTCACCTGCCTTATATCACGAACCACATTGAAGCGGAATGTGTGATATATTAAAGGACTCCTGAAGGAAGAAAATTTTCTTTACCAGAAAAATATATATAATTCTGCCTTGTGTCGCACTGAACTAATTTGAATGAAGATGAATGAAATACATACGAGTCTGGTTGGTCACTCAATAGAAACAGTCACCTAACCAACATATTTTGAGGCACACTGTGTTTGGGTGATCAATGGAAAAGAAATTGGTAAGAGGTGTGATCTATGAATGAGTTCCTTCTTTCACCTTTCATTGGGAAGTGATCAGTAAAAAAAAACTAAACTTACAACAGACAAATGTTAATTCTGCTTAACAAAGACTAATTGATCAATTTAGCATAAACTTACATTGCACATTGTACGTAATGACTAGAAACTTATTGAAGGGGAGGATTAAAAAAAAGATTTTCTTTTTAAACTTAATGAAGAGTATATTTTTCAGCCTTTTAGTTTCTTTGGTTCTACCCTAATGCATGGCACATACATACATACATCGCCAATTAGACAGACGGATAGACCAACATAAAAACTGAAGACACCAATGCTGACAGTTTTAGTGACATATTTAGTTGATGGCATCGAACATTTTAATTGGCTTCAAAGAACGAATAAACGAAAAAACAGATTGAAACCAAACAAACGCTGAAAGCATTGCAAATCGACGTTGTTCCCAGACGTTTGAGCGTCTTGGTCGACCAGGCTTCAAATTTTCGTCAAGGTTTTTGTCATTTAAATAAATCCTATTTCTTTAATGTTAACCAATATAAGACAATTCCTATTGTGTCTGAAAGTAATCATTTTCTTATGTTTCATTCTCATACTTAGATCAATAGATAAAAAGAATAAAAAATTAATGGCAAAAAAGCCAATGAATACTTCTCAAAAAAAAAAGTATACTGTGGGTGCCAAATGTATCCAATACTTTCCAAAAGTAATATGATTATTATGTTACATTATTTTGTTAGATATTACCGCTGATATACCATCAAATTTTCCTGATAGTTTCAATTTTCTAAAAATCAAAATCTGAAAATGATAATTTGTTATCAACCACTCATTTCCCCCAGATTGATAGAACTTTTACCTGAAAAATCAATTTTTGTCACAAAAATATTTTTTTTCAATGTATTTATATAATCTGAGCGGAAATGAAATCACATCATACTGTTTTTTTTCCTGAAAGTTCATACCTATTTTTGCTGTCTGCATTTATTGATTTTCAGTATCTTTGCAGTTTGTTCAAAACTGAAAAAAATCTGAAAGAATTGCCAACTTTTCCCAGCATCACAGCAGTTATCAGAATGTACGCTCCGACTTTTGAAAACTCACTCTGACTGAAAAGTTATGATAAAAGCAATATCTTCTCCGTTCTACTCCATGGCTCGAACTTCAGTTGACCCTGTTTGGACAACAAATATTGCAATCAAAGCCATGAAGATGAGAAAATTTCCTGAAATAGCTCAGCATTTGTGCTAAAGGTCATCAAGTTTGAATCAACAAAATAATTGTGTAGAGTTCAGATTTTGATTTAATATATAGAAATCACCAATTCAAGGTACGTTCTTTTGAAATGGTAGGTTGTTCACACTCTTCATTATTTTTCATATGTAGATTGAATCCCAATATACGAGTATGAACAGTAATTCTTTTTGTTCAAAGTCGTCTTAAGGTTGTGTTCACTATTCTCTCCCCCCCCCCCGATAATGAATATTATTTCCTGATTGATTATGTATGGATTCATTTTTTGATAATAACAATTACATCCTTCAAACTTTGCTTCTGAGACCAGGTCAATGAAATAACAATTACATATTAATATCTCTGTCCCGACCCCTAATCAAAGTTTGAAAGTAATAGTAGCCGTTTATCATAGTAATATTCCAGCAAATACAATATATTTAGAGGAACAAATCAAACTCAGGATTACTGGGCAGAATTCACTCAAAGTCCCAAGTGTGTTATAAAAGTGAAACATGGGAGTTTTATACTATAAAATCGCACTGACAATAATAATGATCGGTGCGTTGACTCCATCGCACAACCTTTCGATCATTTTTTCTACCGACGGTTAACAAAGGTTGCAGAACAATCTCATCACATTGATACTTTTCACACTTAAACAACAGAAGAAATAACACATTATTCAGGAAGAAAAATTGTGTTGCATGTTGCTATCACACTAAACTTCCATTCCGTTATATCTTGTTTTATCATGAAAGATCTTTGTTTTTGTATCTCTTTAGTTTGTTTTGAGATAAAAATTACAATCAAATCGTTTTTGTTTTTTCATTTCAGATTAAATATTTCAGTTCTTTTCCTGATGTTGGACGAAGCTGTACTTGTAACGATAACTTTTTTTCTTACTTTGGATTCTTCACTTTGTAACTGATGACATTTGATATCAGCAAAAATGTTTTCTTTACTGAAAGGATCGGATTAATTTTTTTCAAATAAATTCCACGCATTCAATGTACATTGTCAGGAAAAAATAGATTAAAATAAATCACAAACATGGCGAACTCTTTCATCCTTTTGCAAGAATTCGTTCAAACAGTGCAAACAGTTGATCAAGAGAGAGATTTTGAAAGTGTTCTTCCCTTTCGGGGTTTGTGACCGAAAAGCGGACTTTCTATTCGTTATTCAGACTTTGGGGGTCACGAAAACCAGTTCTAATCTCCCCCAAAAGATTTCCCCTCGGTCTCTTTCATGTCTTAATAATCAAGAGAATCCGAAAGAGTACGAGTGCAAGTTTTGCGTGTCCTTTAATCAGATTGTAACGACATTTGGTAAAAGATTGGATTATTCGATATTCTCTGATGTTTTGAAGAGCAGAAGGGTTGGTCTTTGAAGTAATCGATGGAAGATCTTATAAATGTTGCCACCCTTTTAATGCCAATAAATATGGGTTTGGTGGGCAAAGTTCAAACTCTGGCTTTGTCAAATTGTAGTTCTTTTGCATTAATCCCTTTGGGAGTAACACAAATCCATCCCTCAAACCCGAACCATGAGTAAAATAATGAGGGTGAACACTGTTTCAAATACTTGTTGTTTAAATCAAATTCACATGTTGCAAACATGATGAATAAGAAGTAACATGGTATGTGAAGTCGTAGCCAACATAAGGGTACAATTACTTCAACTTTATATATTGTGTAAGACAAGCAAATTAATAGATCTGCGAGTTGAAGGAAGCGGAAATGCTTAAATGTGAAGGTTCTGTATGGATAAGAAATCTGACAAAAAGCCGGACATGTTTTCAGGAAATATTCCCAATAAAGACTTGTAAAGCCTTCACCTTCAATAAAATTTCTGTGATCTCAAAGTTTCACAAACCAATCATTCATTTGCTTACGTCAACATTGGACTTTATTGTCTTTCTTTTTTGTTCTTCAACTTATCGTCTTCCAATCTTTATGTTCGTGATTGATCATTTCTTTTCCATCCGTTGATTGACTTTAGGGAATTCAAGATTGATTGATCCTTGTTACAAGATCCAAGAAATGTGGGTGTTTCAAGTTTCTTTGCGTTGATTCTCTTTGTTAAACTGATTCTACCAAGAATTTCTGAAACACATGCATGAAAAATCCAAGTTGATACAGCTTGCCTGTTCTGTTCATTCATTTATGACACTGTGCAACGCAATTTTTCTCCCTGGATAGCGACTGTCATTTTCTGATTGCTCAATTATAAAAAGAAAATAGCTATCATTTAATTCAGAATGTGGTTTGGTTGGAATGATTGTGATATTCAAATGTAGTTGTTTTTGTTATTTCATATGATTCTTGTTCCTGCGTAGCGAGTATTATTTTCTAAAAGTTTATGCATAAAAAGCTTTAAAAAAAGGCTATCATCCCTCCAAAATATGTTTTTGTTGCCAGGGTAGTGATATCCATGTGTAGTTGATTCTCTTACTTTATGTATTGATAAATAAAGTTGAATGAAAACCAAGATGTGAATACATCTTAGGAAACAATTGATCCAATTTGAATTTAGAAAATGAAAGCAGTGTGTGATGGATTACAAACCAATCCTGCTGACAATTATCACAGTTCATTATCCATTGATAGCCTCAATATTATGTCATTGTGCCAGAATCAGATATAGTCAGCAAAACTATTAAATGAATTTGTTTGAAATCTAGCATAGACAGGTATTTTGACTTCAGTATGACCGTTGTAAATTGCAATTGAAAAGAAAAATGAATCTGACAAATAAAAAGATCGGTACTTCCATAAAATTCGGTGTCTGATATCCTTAATTTCTTTCAAAATAATTGTGATAATCTATGTATGATTAACATACATTTTAGATTATGTCCATAGTATAATCTATTTTTATGATGAACAATGTGATTTTTTTGGTTTGCTTTCCATAACACTCGAGTTTCCCTCATAGGAGTTAAGATTCTACAAATAGAAACACCCTTTATCAAACATTTCAAACTATGCCATCGCCCTGGTAAATAAATTCAATATTTTCCTGCAAATAAAAAACTCAGTATAAATGAAAAAACATTCAACTTCAAAAAGAAGTATACTCTGAATGAACGACTTTGTGACAAAATTGGTCGACAATACATGAGATCCCAGATGACGCTTGTTAGGTTTCCTACCATTGTATTGGATCAGGAAGTAAACATTTTTTAGAAACTGAATTCCTGGCCCCCTTAGTTATTTCTATGTGATTTCTTGCGTAGATATCTGCAAAGAAAAGTTCAGGACTGGACATCGTAGTTGGCACAATTCCCACTTGTGGAGAATGCACAGCCAAAAAGTTGCCCGTGATCAAGAAGCAATAAGCAAACCTTAAATGTTTTTTCAATATTACCAAAGAGACTTTTATTCTACCTCACATATTTCTTTATCGACAACGACGGATAGAAAAGATCAATTATGAAACAAAAGTCTGGAAGAAATCCTTACATATAAGAGCCTAAATGAACAAGCAGACACTTTTCATATAGATTGATTGATAGATACACGTGAACTGATTTTGATAGATAGATAGATAGATAGATAGATAGATAGATAGATAGATAGATAGATAGATAAATTGTTTGATGGATAGATAGATAGATAGATAGATAGATAGATAGATAGATAGATAGATAGATGGCAGCTTGTCCTATGTCTGGAATACCTGAAATAAAAATGTTGATTTTCAAAACAAAAGCAATGCAAACATCTAAGCAACTAATTTTTTTGCGATGTAGTTTTGTTTCTGGTGAAGTTAAGAAAGTAGAAACCGTTTGATGAAGATACGTACATAAGGATGATTCTATTGATTGGCCTTTTGGGGATATAAATTGTATGATTTGAAACTGATCAAAAAGTGATATATGAAATAATTACTTAAGATATTTGGATGTCTTTTTCTCATTTTCAAACATGAACAAATAAGAGTCCAAAGATGATTAACCACAGAATAAGGTTTAAAATATATCTTTCGGTAGATGATAGGAGGAGAAAAGACTTATATGGTGACCAGGGATTTTCTCCCGAAGAGAAACCCTTTAGTGCATTGAATAGAATCGAGTATGTACACCCTGATATCTTCAGCAAAAGCCAAGGAATTTGAAAGGGATGAATTCCCTTTCTTTCTATTCTCTCACTTTGCAAAATATTTTGAAAACACTTCCTTTTCACTGGCATGCCACAATAATTGACGATAAGATTAACACAGATTAATTATCACTATACCAACCAAGTATTAGCGCAATAGCAGAAAATCTTGTTACAAACTCTCTTATATATATATATTTATATATATATATATATATATATGTGTGTGTGTGTGTGTGTGTGTATATATATATGTATATATATATATATATGTATATGTATATATATATATATACATATATATATATATATATATATATATATATATATGTATATACTTTTTATTTTTATTATGTACCTTTTTGTGCTCTTTGCTTTTATATTATTGAATAATGCCTCATTCCTCGTTTTAATCGAAAGATAAATTGAGATTTTTCTCACAAAAATGTTTTCAAACGAGTCGACCGAATGCTGAAAACTTATTTAACTCGGACAAAAATATTTAAAATACTCTTTTTTATTTTGTGGTATTTTCTCATTGGCTCAAATTAAATTAGGAATTCAGTCAGTAAATTAATCAACTTAATTAAGACAAAAATTGAATCAGCAATTAATTGATCGATAGAAAATAAGACGACTTTTCAATTATGCAACGCTGTTTTGGGGATGAGGATCTATCTGAGACAACTGTTTGTTGCCTTTCTAGTTTCTAATCAAAGTAAATCAATGCATAAACCGCGGATAACGGGGATTTCGGTAATGTAGTTCTATGGCTGACGAAAAAAATAAATTCTGTTTCAACTTAGGGCTTTCGTCTGGTAATGGATACAATAAATATGATTGATACATAGCAATGGATTATCATGCAACAGACAAGGGTTTTTATCATGCAGTGGATAGGTATTACTCTATGCAATCCATCATAGTTTTTTGGCTGTTTTTTCTACTGTAATTAGAACAACAAGAGCAGTCCTCACCCAAATCAAGAGTGTATGGAAGTATAAACCAATATATGAAATTCAGTTACGCCCACACTTAATTCATTCTGATGAATACATTTATGAAATTCTCCTAATCTTGTTTATAATGTATACAATACAAAAGTTACAATAATCATTTTCATTTAGAATAAAAATTTGAGTGGAGTTGGTCCTGCAGCAGACAAGCTTGTTCTTCCATCTTTTTACCACTGAAACAGGCAGAGATATTTGATAAATCGTAGCAGAAAATCACGACTAATATGTGGGAAGGGGTTGAAATATTTATAACATCACTGCCCTCGGAACCTTGACATTGTGACATTCTAGGAACATGTATTAAGTTGGAATGGTCGCGTTCCAGGCACTTTTGAGCAGAAGACACAGATGTGATCTTAAACTCTAAAAACACTTCCATCGATAAAAAACACATCGATATACTGTGTTTGCAGTTGAAATATTGATGCAATGATAATTTTATCAACTGAAAAAAAGAACCTTTTTTGACTTAAGTGACAATGTTTTCTGTGAAAAATGACTCATTCTGGGCGACTCCTGATCTCCCTGCTAGTTTAATGTTGAATTGATGAACTGAATGCTGCACGTTTTTTTTTCATTTCTTCTCCACCAAAAAAGTCAGTTTTGTTGGTCAGTCGTAATTGAAAAGCAGAACAAAGAAATGAATTGAAGTTTGAATATTAATGGCCTTTACCATCTTTGAATCTTGAATGACGAAGAACGACATTATTTCTTCACGGGAACTTGTATCAAGTGGTTGAGTCTCAGGGATTTCCGAGTCAGAGACACAGCTGATATTTTTTTTAGCCCTAAAACACATTACTATCCTGTTCTTGCAGCGGATGTAGCCTTTTTTTGAAGCCAATTCCGGGTTGTGATGAAATGGTTTTTTGTTACGCTTAACTGATATTATTTGCATAACATTTTCTCATTTTATGTAATAATGAGTGAGGAAAAAGTTGTCACCATCGCTGAGTATTATGGGTAGGAAGGAAGTTGCTCCATTGACAAGGCAATATCCGCTTTGAATCTGACATGAATGGAAGCTTCCACGCAGGTCACGTGACAAGTAACATTTTTTGCCACTTGATGATATCAGTTTAGCAGGGGAAAAGCTAAACAGAGAATGGAAAGCTTGAAACAGTGATTCTCAAAGTGAGGCGCACACTCCATAAGAAGGAAATTTAAATATGGGTGGGCTGGGGCAATTCAGAATTTGAGTTTAAAGAGCAAAAAACAATCGAGGGATTTATCTCAAATATCTGCTTATGCAAAGTACAACAGAGAGCCGACATTTTGTGTGAAGAAGTCTGAGACACCTTAGAGGGTGTCACAACGTCTGTCTGTCCATTGGTCTCTTAATCTGCCTTTATATAAAAATACAACCAAACATGAGGATAATCCAACCAAATTTGGAACTAAGGTTTTGATGTGAAAGGTTTTGAGAACATAATTTTAAAGGTTTCAGAAATATATATATATATATATATATATATATATATATATATATATATATATATATATATATATATATATATATATATATATATATATATATATATATATGTGTGTATATATATATATATATATATATATATATGTGTGTCTATATATATATATATATATATATATAGAGAGAGAGAGAGAGAGAGGGGGGGGAAACGTTGTTTCTACTTTGAAGGGTCAAAATGTTAATTGAAACTTTTTCCCACTTCAAAGTGTCAAAAGAGAAGGAATTTATTTTCCGACTGTAAAGGGTTGAAAGTTGATGGATACAATTTTAATCCTTTTTTCTCCCCTTAATTATACTACCCAGTGATATAGGTGATAAATGATTGGATGCTTTTCTTTCTTTTAGTTTTCTTCTTTAATCTGTTGTTCTTCCATTTGTGGCCGTATTTTATTTTGTTTTATGTTGGCCCTCTTTCCTCACTTCTTCCGTTTTTTTTTATCTCTCCTTCCACATCTCCGATTTCTGACCTTTTTTTAAAATTTTTCTCAGTCACCTCGTACTTGCAAGTTTCAAAATTGATTTCCCTTCAAACCACTATTTATGATGAGACTCTATATTTCAATTTGATTTATTGTTCTACTTGAACACGAATACTATCCTTTTTATGACCCCACCCTATTTCAGACAACTTTGTAGAGACGACAATCCTCAGGGGGTAATGTTCGGCTCTTTGAGTTCATTGTTCATTGTTACACCATAACAAAGCGTAATAATCTCAAAGGACTCTTTTTTTTTTTTGGTGTTGGGGGTAATTTAGTCTAGATCAATAATATAACTAGAAACAATCTATTGTTTATTGATTCTTGCAAGAAAGAATAGCAGCTTCGATCAACAGAAGTAAAATGCCGTTATGAAAGCATTAAACGTCGGACAATATTTTCATCAACTAAAAATCACTTGGAAGTTAGATTAATCAGACAGAGTTGAATTGATTTTGTCTAGACTGATTACATTGAAATATTGGAGAAGAAAATAAGAATTCTTATTCATCAGCTTTGTTGAATTTACAACCACATGGGGATAGAAAGGGATCAGGGCACGCCCCCAGCAAAGAAAAATCAAGTATTCCAAAATATCCAGAAAGAAATATCATAGACAAAAATCCCATTAACCGAAATCCAGTGGTTGAGTGTTTGCCTCTGGTTTGATCCGTGTTTGATTCAATCCATTACCGAATCAAACTAACGAATTTTAGAATGGAACTCAATATATCTCTGCCAAGCGCAAAGCATAGATAATACTGAAGGAAATACTCCATTGGGCTATCCTTTCTAAGACATTCCTGCAAATGTGGAAACCCTTGACAGGATGCGAGGGGAATCAATTGATTTACAGGACCAAAGTTTGGAGAGAAAAGAACAATTTCTATCCACTGACCGTTCCTTTTCCGATTAAATGTTGAGTAGCACAGATTAAACAGGGTATTTACTTCGAGGGAGGGGGCTGCTCAAATAAACTGCATATGAATATTCTAAGCTATCTTGATGAAATGAAATTTCTGAACAAAAACAAACATAATTTCAAGTAATCATGAATTGAATTAGATAAAAAATGTTCTTCTTCAGCTCATGTAGAATGTAATGGATGACGTTGGCTTAGTGTTAGAGTGTTCACCTCTGGTTTGGAAGATTCTGTGTTCAATCTTGGAAGATTAATGCCAAAAACTTCAGAAATTGCCCTCGATGCCTCTTTGTGAAGCGTTCAGAATAAAGAGTAAAATTGACAAAACCTGGAAAAAAATGTATGCCGTCAGGCTGACTCTCCGATGATGCACCAATGATGCATGCGCCAAAAACCTGGTTGGGACAGGAACCCCTGCACTGGGTTACTTAATCAAAGATCATTTTTTCTATTTTATCATTTGCATTCACGTGTGTATGTGTGTGTGTGTGCGCGCGTGTGTGTGTGCGTGTGTGTGTGTGTGTGTGTGTGTGTGTGCGTGCATGCATGTGTATGTGTGTATCTGTGTCTGTGTAAGAGAGAGATGGGGGAGAGTGTTATGTGTTGTGTGTGCATACGTACTCTTTGGGTGTAATTATGCACCCAAATGTGCAAGCTCTTCTGCATGTGTGTGTATATTTGTGCACGTGCTCAGTGTGTGTACATGTGTGTGTAAGTGCTCTGATGAGTAGATCAGTCGGACACGAAGATGACCGATCTTTTCCTGATTTTTGAGAGATTTCATTCTCTCAATCGGAAGAAGAGAGAAAATTCATCGCTTCTTTTGCTGTGAATGCTGTTCGTGCAAAGAATTTAGGATGAAATATTCACTCTTTCTCATTTTCTTTATCTGATTTCTAAAAAGCAAATTTTCCAATCGAACTCCATCTACAAGAATCTGCAGCCATTAAATGTCATTCAGGATCTTTCAACCATTCAGCGGCCATTTTGAATCTTGAATGTTGATCCTGGTATTTGGCTGCACGTCAATTTATCGAAATTTTTCTCTGGGACAGATCGAGAAAAATCCAACGAATCAGTCTTCATCCTTTTTTTTCTACTCTTTCTACGGTAAAAAGTAACAAAACGATCAACACAGGTTTCTGCAGTTTTATGCTGGTCTGTCTGTCTGTCTGGATGGCTATGTATGTATGTATGTATGTATTGCACTTTGAGGCTGCTTCAACAGAGCTTGAGGTTGAAAATTCAACAGTACCCCACCCCTAATGTTCATTGAAATTTTTTTTTTCGTTTTTTGAAAATCCAACCATATATGTTTTTTTTTTGTTTTTGTTTTTTTTTTTGTTTTTTTAGCTTGGACTCAAATTTGCATAGTCCGTTTATGCTCAATAGGACGTTAGTTTGTTCCCAATAGCACCAACGTTCCTTTACTTTCGAAATTCAGACTCTTTTTAGCCTGAAAAATCCAAGTGAAGTGATATATTCATAAATCACCCTTTATCATTTTTTAATTGATCATCCTTAAAGATGGCAGGCTGCCAAAATACATTAGCCACTTCATTTACCAACAGTCATTCTTCATTCCTAATATCCCGTGAGAAACAATCAACAGCCGTAGAAATTAAGAGCAGGTGATTGAGTATGCTATAAAGGAAAAACCCTTTTGAAATACAGGAGGCCTAGTAGAGCACTGATTTTCAAGTCTGCATCCAAAACAGTACGGCCAGGAGCGTTGGAACACTCAAACTAACAAACATTCGCGCGTATGAAAAAGGATAGAACCTTCAACCATCTTTGATGGCTACGGTTGTTCAATAGAAATTGATGATGCACAAATGTGATGCTTGATTTTTTTAAAAACCAAGTAAGTAGTTAACAGAAAAGATTAGCTGAGATATTTTCAAAAGGTTTGTTTACGATAAATCAATATTTGCATAATTATAAGTATTCTATTTCTACGTTATTCTAGGTGACACATTTTGTGTGAATATTCATTTCTTCTATTCTCTAGTTGCAAAAGGTGTGTGCAGGAAAATTGTACAAAGCTAATGGCGTTATAATAGATAATAAAGTTAATTCAGGGCAATGCCAAGTGCCCTTACTAACGTTAATGCTATTCACTTCATTTTAAATAGACTTACATTATCGATGAAAGCGTAAAACGGAACTCAAGACCACGAGGTCCTCGAAAGCAAGTTATTGTCGATTGTTGAGCGTTTTATTAACTCAATTTGACCCTGGCTGACTTTAAATTGGTTTTTGCAAGACATTATTCTGTGTCTCTTGTCTGGATTCTGAAATAGATTCTATCGCCAAAAATTCGGCGGCTGCGATCGTCAAGGCTAAGTTTATTCTAAGTACCGGTCGGTACCGATCAGCAGGTGGCAGGGTTCTGTCGATTGGGTCACAGGTTCACTACGGATGGATCAATAAATAAAGAGAGAGGAATATTGGATATTATGAATTATACAAGTTCTATTATCTGAATACATCTAAAAAAATATTATGTTTTCCATCCATACTTTATTTATTAGATTAAAGCTGCTCGTTAAAATAAATGGATCCGGCTTGATGAAAATGATCAGGACGTTGAAATTTGGAATAATGAGACATTCTTCTTTATTTTTGAATCATTTCGTTTATAACAATACTCAAAACAGAAATATCATCGTTAATCGTTATAAAAAGATCAAAAACGGAAATTAAAAGAAAATCCTTGTCATCTAACAATGATTTGATTTAATTTCGTTTTGAGGGGGGCGGAAACAAATTCTCTCTCTCTCTCTCTCTCTCTCTCTCTTCCTCTCTCTCTCTCTCTCTCTCTCTCTCTCTCTCTCTCTCTCTCTCTCTCTCTCTCTCTCTCTCTCAATTTTATCCCTGGATCACTTCAAAATTATGAGTGACGCACATTGCCTCATATCCACGTCACTGAAACTATCAGAGAAATGTGTTCCTATCAGGATATATATATATATGTGTGTGTGTGTATGTGTGTGTGTGTGTGTGTATGTGTGTGTGTGTGTGTGTGTGTGTGAATTAAAAAAAAGTACATTTTCGCTCGGTCAGAATTATTCACAGTATTAATTGAAACAACTCGTTCCATCTTTGTGGGTAAATAAAAGGTAGATAACGCAAGATTAACTTGTTGGAAAGGGAGAGAGAAAGAAATAAAGGGAAAAAAACTAAAAAAACAAAGACATAATGCACTCATCTATAATGCCATGATCTTATGTTCAGATTATGTAACCGGTGAGCAATATTCGTAATTCGATAGTTTTATAGCTGAAATCTAAAAGAAACAATATTCCTATTCAAACGTTAAACAGATTACAGTATCAAAGGCCAAGTCTTGTACTTAACCTGCGAACAGCAACTACGATGAATATGAGTTTCGTAATTACTACATTCTTCGACTAGTACTCCCGGGTAGATCCGTGTTCAATTTAATGCTCAGTCTATTATCTCGTGTTTCAGACCGGCCAACAGCAAACAACGTGGGTGTAATGTTAGTTGGGTTACCTTCTGTTCAACTGAAACTCATTGGAAGCAGGGAATTGCGCAGTGAATGAAGACTGGACTGAGGCTGATACATAATAGACTGATGGCAGAATTAATTTCACGGGATAATCGCGAATAAAAACACAAATTATTAACATTAGCTGATACGGGCATAAGAGCTTACACCTAAGCCGTGGGTTCCCAAACTCCATTATACAACGGCACACAAAGAAATATATTTGACTTACACGGTGCTGAAACATAAAAGCCTGGGATGCTTTGAATTTGAGATTAATTTCACTAAATAATCACAAATCAAACTCAAATCATTCCCCTCAACTGATTGAGGGATCAGGATAACGCTTAATCAATCCGTGAAGATTTTCAAAGATTACTTCATGACGGCACACCGAGTGATAGATTAGACTTACGTGGCACACCAACTGTAAAAATGAAACTCATTAAACAAAAACATTTCAGTAACAGATCAACGGAACAATCTTCAAATTTAGGGGAGTAAACTGTCAGTTTGTCAATTCATCCATCTTGAACCAAACCAATGTATAAAATAACTCCTTCCCAACCGTGATTTGAAATCACAACCTAATGATTGTTAGGTGACTCTCTCACGAACTGAGCAAAACTTACGAGTCTCATGTATTTACAAATTTATTTGTTGTATATACAATACAGGTACAGTGATCATCTTCAATAGTAATAAAGGTAGAAATGGAATCAGAGCCAGCAACAGCCAGGTTTATATTATATTAGTATCCTGCTTAATAGTTGTAATTATAACTATACATATTATTTAATACATTATTTTTGGTAGGTAATCTTTTGTGCGCACCTTATGTTCCCTTGTGCGCTGAAGGTAGAACGTGCACAGGTGCACAAACGCACACAGCTTAGAAATTTTCTCATTGGGGTCTCTGCAAATAGAACCAAATGACAAAATCCTTGGATTTCCAAGTTGAAATTTCAATTCGTTGATTTTGCCTTCCACAAAACAAGAGATAAGAGAAACTCATCCTGTTGTCAGGCATTTTGATATTCCTGAACAGGTGCTCCCAGGGGGATCCTAGACGATTTCCAAACATTTGACAAGGCTCCCATCCATTGAAATCCATTTGACAAGGCTCCCATCCATGCAAAGTAATGTTATAAGAAGCCATGCGCTTAATCTGGCTTTGCAGAGACAAACGAAATGTGCAAATGTCTTGGGAATATTCTCTCCAGTGAGAGCGGAAACCAAAAGCTAACATACCTTTCTGGGATAAATTTGTATAGGATGGCGCAAAAGTACTTTCAATTTCTGACAGATCTTTATTCTAAAGCTTATGGTCGATCATGAGGGTTTAAAATGCAAGATAGAAGGGAACTTAAATACGAAGAAGAAGAGAACTCAACCACCAGCACGAACACTTACATCAGAGCAAAGAACATCAGAATATACTTTTTACGATGCATTAGATAAGTTTCAAAATCATAAATGATCATTTCAGAAAAGGCTTAAGGTGTTTGCTATGTCAATTTGTCAGATAATCAGTCAGTCAGCTATTGCTTCAATAATTCAAAAACAAAAGGGCAATACAATTGATACATGCCAATAATTTAGAATGCACAGGGTTCTGTTTGGCGGATGCCACTATAATCTATCCCCAAATGACGTAAATGAACAGTGTTCGAAACCAAGTCAAAGCCACGGTTTTGAATGCTGATTTTCAAGCCAGACAGACGAAACCTATCAACTTGAAAGATTGGTCCAACACAATCGTTCTTTCTCCCATACTCGACTCTGTGCTATATTAAGCTGAACTTAGTACCTAGGTACATCAGTAAGTACGTAGCCTGATAATGAAAGAAAAATTTTTAAAGTTTATTTTTCGATATGAAATTCTCCCTTGTAATTCACCAGCAGATTTTAATCAAATGAATTTAATATGATGTAATGAAAATTTCATGAAAAGACAACTTTTGGGCAGCGGACAGATAAACATCTGCACGATTATGTACGTGTACCTGGGTATGTGTATGTATGTGTATGTGTACTTTTACAAAACGTCCATTGCGGAGTCTATTTTAGATTCTTATATATAGTGACATAAAATATTGATCAATATAGAAATATACAGACCTAAGCACATACAAGTCGATACAAACACACACACTCACACGCACATATACACAAACACATGCACACACACATATATATATATATATATATATATATATATATATAGAGAGAGAGAGAGAGAGAGAGAGAGAGAGATTTATATTTATATCAAGAGAGAGAGAGAGAAACAAAGAGAAGTAACTGACTAGAATAACAAGATTACCACAAGATTGATCATCTATCAAAGTCCGTGCTCATGTTGTTTCTGGGCCCAACTATGGAAACATTAGCCCAGTCTCAGCCCATTGTTTACAAAGTAAATTGAAATACAAACTAGACTCAGATATGTCATTTACAAGAAAAAGCAGACCAATTAACGGAGAGCTCAACCTTTTTCTGTCCCAAGCCCCATCTCTGCTGCTCAAAAAACTTTGGAAACTCTTATACCTCAAAATTCTGTGAGGGTTGTTTTCGTTCTACTTGTTACAATAGGAAAACAAAGTCGATTCAATGTTTGGACTGGATTTGACGACCAATTGATTGGAAAAGACTGAGATAGATAGATAGATAGATAGATAGATAGATAGATAGATAGATAGATAGATAGATAGATGAATGGATGGATGGATGGATAGATAGATAGATAGATAGATAGATAGATAGATAGATAGATGAAAGAAAGCTAGAGGAAGAAAGGAAGTGAGAGAGTTAAAACAGCCTCGAAGGAACTAATGTATCTGGTTATTGACACAAGTTGTATAAGTTAAATTTTCTTGTTTGACATACGAGTATTAATACGTCTGGCGTCTCAGACCTTTTACAGAACGTTTACAATGTTCACAAAGGAATACGTGACTTGGGATTGCTCGTTGTAGCAAAAACATTCGTCTCTTGTCTGACATTGTCCTTACAACTTGATTATTGCACAATTACATATCAGCCATCGACAAAGAAGTTGCATCAAAAAAAGAAAAGGAAAGATGAAATATGAATCAACTTTGACCAAAGAGACATTTTGCCAGACTTTCTGGCCACAATAGAGGATGTCCGACTCATGGAATTGCTTTTCTGTAGTTTTTAGATGCACCAGTATCTTGAGCATCTATTGTCATCATTATCTGACTGACAGGCTGACATAAGTAAAGGAAACTCCAGAACGATAAGAAGAGCAGGTCAGGTCAGGTCAGGTCAGGTCAGTCACTCAATATAAACGATCATGTGATCAATGGCTTCTGACAGCAGATCGTGTTGACATGTCAATTAAAATTTGAAAAAGGGTCGATCGATAAAAAAGTTACTTTTCTCGACATTTATTTGGCAGTGATCACTGAAATGATAGGCATGAACACTTCAGGACACAAAGTGATGGACCAATTTAGCATAAACTTGCACTTCATCCCCTACTAAGAGAAAAAAAAACAATTCAAGGTAGAATTTTGAAAACAGCAGAGGAAATATTTTTCTTGACGTAAGGGAAATTGATTAATCAATTTTGCCAATTTAAATGTTTTAATCTAAATCTAGATGTTTTATATTGTGTCAAGATGTCAGTAACAGCCATTTGAACGATTTTTCGATGAAACAAGTCAAGTTTTTATTTAATCAATAGTTATAAATCGGTAATATTTTGAATAAATTGAATTTTCATTAGAATTTGAATTCATAATATGAGATGTAAATTGTTCCAAATTATTCGATATTTTCAGCTGGAAATGTTTATTGAAAGGGCACTCTGCAAGGTTGATCACAATAAGTTGCATTCTTTTTCATCTTCATCTTCTTCTTCTCTCTCTCTCCCTCTCTCTCTCTCTCTCTCTCTCTCTCTCTCTCTCTCTCTCTATCTATCTATCTATCTATATATATATATATATATATATATGGATGTATTTGTGTATCCGTCTAATTATCCATCTATCTATCTATCTATCTATCTATCTATCTATCTATCTATCAATCTATCTATCTATCTGTATAACGTATGAGTATTTGTGTGTGTGTGTGCATGCACATGCGTGAGTATGGAACGGATTGTTTTTTTCTCCATTCAGCAGGATGTTTAATTCAACAAATCCTTAAACGAAGCAAACTTGTTTCACTTTTCCAAAGACTTGAGATCAGCTGAAAAAACGGTCGCTTCCTTTTTCACCTGTGTTCGGAACTTTCTGTCCGGGGAATACAAACAAGGACCAATCAATGGGATAGACGATTGCTAGTGGGGGGAGGGTAATGATGCTGAATGTTTATGAGGATAAATCAACTCAAAAGACTTTCACATCTTTCATCCATCCCTTCATCCCCCCACTCACTTTCATTTCCTGTCCCAGAAAAGATTTCTTTTTTTCCCTCTCGACATTTTATTCAGTTCTGTTCGATAACTTTGCCGCCATTTTGGACAATATTTCCTCTTCAATTCGTTTTTTACTATTTTTACATTCGGAAAATTAAAAACTTTTCTGTTTTCACTTCAAATGAGAGAAGTAATTCCAATTTCATCTGAGGACGCTCTTTTTTTTTTCTTCCTGTGATGAAGTCTATAACGTTTTTTCAAGTATTTGCTTCTCCCTTAGTCATTCCTCAAATAGTATTCACACAGGTACAAGAATGCATACACACACACACACACACACACACACACACACACACACACACGTACACACACATACACACATACACACATGCATACATGCATGCAAAAAAAAAATATTGCAGAAAAAAATCAGCAGATGAATCATCGTGAACCAAAAGTTTCTTTGTTAGAAACTTGTAAACTCCAAACATGCAAATAATGTCTGAAAATTGATGAATGAACTAACAAAGCCGGTTTTGAATATGGTCGAACTCTATTTGGGTTTCAAATTGTTTTCTTTGTTATGCTTCCATCGATAACAAAAATCTGGAAAAGAAAATATCATCTTGCCAAGACAGGAGAGCATTTGAACTATGGAAAGACACCCAGGGCCAATATCTGCAATGAAGTTGCGTATTCAATGAAATAATTGATTTTTTTTACCGTTTCAGATGATCAATTTGTAGTATTTCTTTCCGAACTTGCACAAAGGGGAGCAACTAAATGTATGATACACGACTTGTAAGCAACTCATTTTCATGTAATTAACCACGTTTTAAGATATATTTATTTCAAAATATATATATATTACTGGGTGATGTTTTTGGCATCGCTCAGGTATTATTTTCAGTAGAAAATCTATATTCTGCCCTTATAACGCGTAAATGACGTGAATTTCTTGAGTTTTCCATTTACACTTGAAAAACTCCCTCCAAATACACATCTCGTATCAATTTATTTACTATTTATCATGAAATATTCCTCTGAACAACATATATTTAGTTCATATTTAAAATAAATCTTCGTCTTCATTTATAAGAAAGTTTCCAGGGACCAACATTGTATGGCAGTATACTGTGTTGGCGTTGATAAAATTAAAGATTGGAAAGAAACAGTGATCATCAAATAAGTTACTTCCGTCGCCTTTTGTTGATCAGTGATCACTAAATGAGTATCAATAAATCAAAGACAGGCGTGAACGCAACTGGACACCAACTAAGGGACCGATTCAGCGAAAACCTACACTGCAAATCCATCCAAATACAAAAAAAAATGTCTCCAAAGATAATGAGTGTAAAATGATCAAATTGTCAGACCTCAAAGTACATAGTGCAGCTTGTAAGACAGATTCATATCAGTTTTAAACTGAAGAACCCCATCTTGACAGTTTAGTTGACAGTATACCTTGACAGTTTCTAATGGAGCACACTTGGATTACTCACTTTGGAAGTGAGCTTTGGAGAAGCGACGATTTTTGCTTAAAATACAAAGATTGCATAACAGTGAATATTTGTGGAGTAATAGTTATTTGGTTCACATTTGTAACCAGTCACTGATGCATTGGAAACGAAAGCTTTGCCTGTTGTCAATATTAGATAGTTTAAGTAACATTGGACTGGAGGAGAGAAAAAGATATCTGCTTGTATGCTTACAAAATGTGTGTGAGTGTGTGTGTGAGTGTTTGTGTGTGTGTGTATGTGTGTGTGTGTATGATTGTGTGTGTGTGTGTGTGTGTGTGTAAGTGTTTGTGCACTCATGCATGTGTGTGTGCTATACTTCATTGGCAGCTGTAAATTATTATAAAAGTAGAAAATTGCAAACATTACTCTCTCTTTACGTCAGTCATTTTGAATCAGTTATTTAAAACGAAAGTGAAATAAATGACGAAATAGTGAAATTAAAACACGTTGGTCATCTCAAATAGAGAAAGAAATTCATTTACAAGTCTAATGACGTTTAAGTGATACTTTATTATTGACATTTGTTCCTTCAGAAAATATCAGAATTATTTTTCCTCCCTTGACTTTATTCATTCATGATGAAATTTCTAGATGTCTGCTACGGTAAGAAGATTACGTCAACCAAGAAAGAAGATTTTGAAAGAAAATGCGAAACAAACAGACGAATATAAACTGATCAGTAGCAGAAAAAGAAAGTTCAATGATTTTATAGAACTTTAAAAACTTTAATTATTATTTTTTATTACTATTTGCTTCGTCTTTAGTTCGTTTTTTCTATCACAACTTGAGTAAGACTCTCGAACTATAGCACAGAAAAGACGGAGGAAAATAGTCATCAAAAGTTAAAGATAATGATTTACAATACTTTATCCAATAAAATAAATCATAAAAGTAACAGTAAATCTTTGTTATTTTTTCATTCTGTTGATATGCAGATCTGCTGCTGTTGATGGTCAATAATTTTGACTCTTTTGTCTCAAGCGGCAATTCATTTTTGGATAAATACTGTATGAAAATGACCCTGGTGTCTGCAGTGACCAAACAAGTAAATTTGTTAGAGCTCACTGTACCCAGGGAAGATTGAATGGGAGAGGGTTAGGTAATGAAGAGAGCCAAGGACGAGAAACTGGTGACTGAATGTCGAAGAATGGAGAAAAGCTCATTGTGAGTCTTTTGAGATCGACTGTCGGGGTTTCACAGGTCGATCTCTTCACTGGATCCTGAGACTCTTGGAAATATGCGGGTTTCAGGTAAGAAGAGCCATTAGAAGGATCTTGGAATCTGATGAGTGTTTCCTGTTCGCTGTGGTTGGAGAGGGATGACAAGTGACACAATGTACAACCTAGGGATAATATGGGATGGATGATCTCCAAATCAGTGGCCTTGATGTCAAGAACCAAAACAACAGATGAACCTGGGTCTGTCAACGACGATGCGTCCAGTTTGCACCATACACTAAGCCAGAAAACAATAAAAAATCTTTAATGTCTTCCTAATTGCAAGTCCATTGCGTTGGAAGTAATCAGTAATTCTCTATGTTGTGTGCCTAAGAGCGTCTGTACACAAACCAGTATTTCATATTAAAAAAAGCATGTCTATATTGGAAACCATCGAAGCAATTGATTACAAAAACTGTCAACATGACTTTTTCTGTGATTTCAAGTTGTTCCAGCTCGCTGGGTAGCTAATCATAAATCAAGCTCACATAACACCCCAATGGAGCTAAAGGGCTAAAAAATTCCAAATTCACTCTGTATTATGTCAGCAGCATCTTTTTTGTTTATTCAAGGATTCTCTCCAATTGGTTCAGTTTGCAATGAAAGTTCATGCTAAATTACTCCTTATTTTGTGTCAGCTTGTTTCTTTTAGATTTCAAACTCTTTTATGATTACTAATAATAGAATGTTGTATCACTTATTAACAAAGTGAATACACTCTTTTTATTATTAACTTTATTCTTTTCCGATAAAAATTAACATTATCATGAGTATTCAATATATGTTTCAATGATCATGCATGAATAATAATCCGGCACAGATATTCTACAGTCCCCTGACACATGAGAAAAAAAAGATTTTGCCGTTTTGTAAGTTCAGATTGTTTGTGTAACGCTGATGTGAACAACAATTAAACAAAACTGACTTATACGACATCAATGAAAAACAATAACATCGTTTTCAAATTTTGAAAGAGAGCACATGCCATGATCACTAAACAATACGTAATTGGATATTTACTGATCAATTCAATAGAGTATAACAGTTTCAAGAATTTTCTCTTGGGAGAATGTGAGAAGCAGTAAACCGAATTAAACGTCACGGTCGATAGAAATTATACCCCAGAAGTTAAAAGTGCATCCCCAGAAATAACGATTAACCTAAATTACTGATCTGATAACAATAGCAATAAATATACAACCAATCATTATCTGATTATTGGAGTGAAAAACATGAAATATTGTTTCTATGAAGAAAATTACATACAATGATACTGTTATTACTTACGGCACCATTCAGTCAGTAACGTGGTTAGGGATTAGTGGACCCAGAGGTCCGTGCTCTTCGATGGGCCCATATGAGCATTAAGTGAGGTTTGATCAAAACAGAAAGTTCGAACTAAATAAACCTGATCAATTTCTTTATGCATGAAAACAAATGCAAAGGTTGTATCATTACAATCAATGTGATTGGACCTGAATATTAGTAGAAAGGCTGTAGGTGGATTACAATCTATAAATGTTTTGAAGTCTGCCTGTATTACAGGCCTGGGCGAGTATTTTAACCCTCACTCCACACTATGGTACACTTTTACATGATTTAAAAACGAAAGCAAAAGAACTGGAATTTGTCTATTTACTTCATCAGGAGAAAAAAAATATTATAAACCATTATTATTCACTTTGAGTTCAATTTTATTTTCATCTTAATTTTTGTAGCTTTTCATTGCAGATTACCTCAGGACGTTAACGTAATGTAATGAGGTCAACAGCTGCTTATTCATTGCCGTAGTTCGAGGGTTTGAGTTATGTTGCGATAAAAACAAACAGAAATTAAGATGAATGGATTGTAATCACGATAAATGATAAAGGAATTTATTTGTCTTGCAGCTGAGTTGATATAGAAATTAACGATTAGTTTTTGAGAGATCTGTATGAAAGCAATGACTGTAATACTTAGAGAGTTTTTTTCCTTACTAACGACTAGATGACTTTTAAGAAAAGACTTTATCTCCATGTTTCTTTTCTTTTTGTTCAAAATGATATCTTGTCATATTTAATTGGATTCTTACCATTATCTCTGCAACTTCATGTTTTTATTCTTCAGACTAAGATAAGAGGCATTTGGAAAATATGTCTAGGTTCATAGAGTCACGTATTTTTATAGATTTGCTAATAATGTCTTTATGTTGTTATACCAATCAGCTTCTCTCATAAATTCTCACCATCATTTGCTGGAACCCAGAAGCCAAAAGTGACACGGTTCAGACTTTGGAAAACATTTCATATTAAGTTGAAAATACACATCCACACCACAAACATACATATACACATGCATTCATGAACGTATGCGATATGTGTATGACTGTTTGCACATATGCCTGTGTATGTGTGTGTGTTGTATGCATGTGTTACTGTGTGTGTTGTATGTATGTGTAACTGTGTGTGCATTAACAGGGTGCATTTGCATTTCCGATCAGATATCACTCATTAAAGTCATCGAATAGTTCATTTAAAGATAAAATAGAGTCGTTTTTTTCCTCTGTGAATTAATCAAAAATAGATGGTGACAAAATTCGCTGACGAAAACCAAAATCGACCTTCACCTTTGACCTATAATAGAGAAAAAGGAAAAAAGGTAAAAAAAAACGAGCAAACTGACAAAATACAGAAAATTCACGTATTCAGCTAAGTGAAAACAATTATCAAAACGATATATATATGTTTTTAAAATTGCCCGTGGAAATCTCAAAATATGCCATGGTAAGAGAGGAGACGCTTGTTTTTAAAGGCAAATGTAATGTGTGGTCAAAAACAATGAAGAAAAAAAACAAATCAATGAAGTAGAGAAAGAGTTCTGCTAAATAAAAAAGTGACAACTGACAACAAATTGATTTTTGAAAATAAATGAATAAAAAACAAATGTTGACTATTTTTTTTCATCTGAAAAATTCTAATGAATGATTTTATTGAACACAAACTGAAAAGACAGAAGCTGAAAATTTAAAAACGTTTTGATATCATTTTGAAAAAAAGTTTTTTTTGCTCTTGATAAGAACAACAAACAAATGAACAAATACTTTTTAGTCTTCTGGATGATTAGTACTGGTACCAAATCAAAAACTTTTTATAACCAAACGGAATGATGATGATGATGATGATGATGATGATGATGGGAGATAATTAATCATGAATCAACCCCAAAGTTTAATCATCTCTCATTTTTATCCTGTTGACGAGTGTAATTTTTCAATTCATTTCATGTTGAGTCAACATATTTTGGAGGGAGAGGAGAATAATTTTGCATAGATCCGCCCCCAAAATATGATTCCTTCTTCCCTTGTCCTCATACAGCCAAAGTGTAGCCAAATTTTATAGAAACTCATTGTCTAGTTTCTTAGATTTCTTTCGGACAAAAATAAAATTGTGGCATTATTATCTAATTTGTATTTAAATGCATTGTAAAGAAGACAATTTTGCAGGGATCCAATTTAAAATACAATCACCTTTTCCCCCTGTCTCCTGCCAATCCTTCCACAAAATTTCATGGAGATCCACTGAGACCTTTTGGAGGTATCTGGTAAACAGTTATGAGTGCATACCATAATTTATAATAACAAAAAGATATATCTCAATCGGAGAAAGATACGTGGATCCGTCCCAAATATTCACTATCTCTTTCTTACTGTATGACACATCCTTCTACTAAATATCATCAAACTCTATTGATTACTTTGTAAGATGTCTCGTGGAAAGACGGACAGATGCAAGCTCTTTTATGTGGGTGATACTGTCTGATCTGAATGTACGGAAGGTAATTTCACATGAATCTGCCCCAGAATTTAACCATTTTTTTTAGTCTACTGCACACAAAAACTCTAAGAAATTAATTTAGAACTTTTGGATTTTAAAATGAACAGTAATAAGCGTATGCATATATTTATAAGAAAGAGTAAAAATCTCTCTAATCAAACCGAAATACCATGAATCAGTCTAAATTGCTGTGTACAATTTGAGATCTCTGATAGACGGAGGTAATAAAATGTAATGATATTAGAACGCATTTAGAATTTTTTAATATCAAATGATTTTCTGATCATAAAAGATAATTTTTCTAATGATATTGTACACATATATTTCAAATGAGCTTCTTTCCTAGAGGAAAAAAGGAAAATGAAATAAAATTAATATTAATTAAAGATCATTCTCCACTCACTGAAACAACTATTCATAACATTTTACTTTTGAAAAGTAATTAACAGACTTTGTTCATTCATAGTCTTACATACATGAAATTTAATGTTAAAATGGTCTTAGAAACATTTGTTTCATCAACTCACATATCTTTGATGGCTTTCCATTCAACCATAGAGATATAACAACAGTGATGGACTGATTAAGAAAAGTCAGATAAAAATCATCACAAGATTACAGACTTCAAAAATCAAGTCAGGAGTAAAGGAGAAAAGTCAATTAATTATTTATGCATGGCCATAAACTGTAAACATGAGGTCAACTTAGGAAACTTTCAGAATTCAATGAAAATTAATTTTCTTTGGTTTCATTAATATCATCAAACTTCATAGCTAAAATTAAAACTGAAAGATTCATTAGTTTGATTTGCAAGAATTATAGCAAATTCAACATCATTGAAAGTGATATTATTTGATCCTGAACAATTTTGGGTAATGCCCCAAAAGAATACATCTATTCATTGTTGTCAGATATTTTGAGACTGCAGATATCACTTCAAGAGGTAATAGGAAAATTTCAGATGGAAATCTAGACAAAATTACTGTCAGAAGTCTTTAGTCTTCCTAAAGAAATTCAGATAGAAATCTACACAAAACTACTGACCTCAAGTTTTGATGTGATTTCAGCAGTCAGCAGATTTTTCAAAGGGGATATTCAGAGCAGTAAAACTACTGATATCAGGTCAAAGGTTAATGGAGAAATTCAGAAAGAAATCTATGCAGGACTACTGAACTCAGGCTTTGACCTGATTTCAGCAGTCAGCAGTCTTCTCAATGGAGAAATTCAGATCAGTAAAGCTACTGACAGCAGGTCAAAGGTTAATGGAAAAATTCAGATAGAAATCTACACAAGACTACTGACCTCAGGCTTTGACCTGATTTCAGCAGTCATCAGTCTTCTCAATGGAGAAATTCAGATCAGTAAAGCTACTGACAGCTGGTCAAAGGTTAATGGAAAATTCTGATAGAAATCTACTCAAGACTACTGACCTCAGGTTTTGACCTGATTCCAGCAGTCAGCAGTCTTCTCAATGGAGAAATTCAGATCAGTAAAGCTACTGATATCAGGTCAAAGGTTAATGGAAAAATTCAGATAAAAATCTACACAAGACTACTGACCTCAGGTTTTGATCTGATTCCAGCAGTCAGCAGTCTTCTCAATGGAGAAATTCAGATCAGTAAAGCTACTGACAGCTGGTCAAAGGTTAATGGAAAAATTCTGATAGAAATCTACTCAAGACTACTGACCTCAGGTTTTGATCTGATTCCAGCAGTCAGCAGTCTTCTCAATGGGAAAATTCTGATAAAATTCTATCCAATACTGCTGAGAACAGGTCAAAACCTGTCTAGTACAGATTTTTTTCTATATGAATTTCCTAATTAAGAAGACTATTGACAACTGATATCAGGTTTTGACCCCATGTCAGTAGTTTGTAGTCATATCTATAGGGATATTCAGATAGACATCTACACAAGACAAATGGCAACTGATATCAAGTAAAAGGGTAATTTAGCAAAAAAAAAGTATATCAGAAAGAAATCTTAAGTTTTGACTTATTGAAAGTTAAAAAAAAATATATCAATTTCAAAATATTTTCACTCTACTAATCTCCATATAGCTATAGGAGATATTAAATGCAGAGGGAGAAATATAAATAAAAATCCCCAAATGTCTACTGACTGTAGACTTAAGTTCAGAAGTGAATGAGAAAATTAAAATTAGTATCTACACAGGACTAGAGACTGCAGACAACCAGGTAAGGAAAAAAATTAAAATAAATGCCAATACAAATCCATATAAAACTAGGGAGATTGCAGTCATCAAGTCAAAATCAAAAACAAATTTCAAATAAAATTCCACAGTAGACAACACATTGCAGAAATTTGGTCTTGGGTAAAGGAAGAAATTCATATGAAAATCTGGACAAGACTTGAGGCAACAAACTTAAGTTTTATCTCAAGTGAATAAAACAAAATGAAATTTGAAGTGTTTGAACGCTCATTAAATGAAATATTTCCCTTTTTTCAGTTTATTTAATCGAGTAGAAAATTTAATTTCCTTCAAATAATAGAGAAAATAGGTGGTTTATTATTGTATTTTGAAAATGTGATATGAACTAAAACGCCTTTCAATTATTACAACATTTGAATTTATTTTAAGCTTCGATGTAGCTCAAAAGTTCATTAATGAAAAAAAGACGAAAGTAAAATACAAAGTTTTATTCAACGCATTTAGCAATAAACAAATTCATAAGATTTTAACTAAAAAAAGAAATTTAATTTCAAATTCAGAAAAGTTAAACACAAGCCTCTATTTAATGGTTATAAAAAACCAAGGTGAAACTTTTATTTACAACTGAAAACCTTAGAATCATTTCAGACGTAATTCAAAACAACAAAAAAATCCTACTCCAATACATTTTTCATGTTGCAATCAAAAACTCTCCACAAAAGATACAACATAAAAATAGCGAGATAATTATTTTGTTAGATGATGTAATTGAATTATAAATATAAATCATTTATCTATATTTCAATATGAATGGAATATATAGTCTCTTCTAGTAAAAGCAATTATTTTCTGCAGACAAAATATAAATACTTCTTGTGGATAGGTAATGAATCATTATATTTATTGTAAAGTATCCATTATTGAAAATGTTTGTATTCAAATCCTTATATTTGCAATGGGTCTGAATAGATCATTATAATACATTTGTCTTTATCTTTGTACAATCTGTAGAGACACATGGGTGTTGATTTCTTTCATAGGGAACACATTTTATCAGGCAACCCATCTGGTCAGAGGAAGTTGAATTCAAATGAGAATCGGACCAAGATTCAAATTCCACTCATCCGGTCAAAATCAGATGTGAAAATCCAAATGAGAATCTGCAGAAGACTCATAACTGCAGTCAAATGAATAAAAGTGATTGCAGATGATAAATGTCCAACAAACAATTTCAAAAAACAATATTTCCATTATTTCTAGAGCTTCATGTTTCTTCCATTTTCTTTAATATGATTCATGGAGTGCCGAAGACTTTAAATAAAGATTTAGCATTGTGACTCTAGAAACAACGAAGATAACAATTTGACAAAGAGGTTTTGTTGGTGTCTAACCATGCATGGCCATATATATATATATATACATACAAATATATATATGTATATATATATATATATATATATATATATATATATATATATATATATATATATATATATATATATATATATATATATTATTAGATATACACAGATATGAATAATAGCATATATATATAGATCAATCTCAATTTGAAAATATAATTCTGTTCATGTTTTTAGTTTTTCTGTGAGTTTTTTTTTACATGTCCAAGGAGATGCTTTTCTATGGACTTTGCTGGTATCGAAAATCAACACCTTGGGAAGAAATGAATGTCAAAAACCATATAAGTCAAATCGAACAATTCATAAAGGAAAAAAGAGAAAGTCAAATATAATTAAAAAGGGTTCTGATACTTGTTGCAAAATGTATAAGATTGTTTAGCTGTGTCTACAACACATTAGGGATGAAGGGAGGGGAATAGATGGAGGGGATAAAAAAAAGTAAAAAGAAGATAAGAAGTGGGAAAGAGAGGATAAAGTGAAAAAAAAAGAGATAAGATGAGAGAAAAAAAAGGGGGAAGCAAATGATATAGAGAATAAGAAGAGAGAAAGAGAGGAGGGAGCAAATGATAAAGAGAATAAGAAGAAAGAAAGATAGGAGGAAGCAAATGATAAAGAGAATTAAAAAAAAAGAGAGGGGAGGAAGCAAATGATGAAGAAAAAAACAAAGAAGGAAGAAAGGAATAAGCAAATGATGAAGAGAATAAAAAGAAAGAAAGAAAGAAAGAAAGAAAGGAGGAAACAAATGATAAAGAGAATAATAAGAGAAAAACAGAGGGTGAAGCAAATGATGAAGAGAATAAAAAAGAGAAAGAGAAGAGGAAGCGAATGATGAAGAGAATAAGAAAAAAGAAAGAAAGGAAGAAGCAAATGATAGAGAGAATAAGAAGAAAGAAGGAGAAGGTGAAGGAAATGATGAAGAGAATAAGAAGAAAGGAAGAAAGGAGGAAGCAAATGATGAAGAGAATAAAGAGAAAGAAAGAGAGGAGGAAGCAAATGATGAAGAGAATAAGAGAAGAGGAAGAAAGGAAGAAGCAAATGATGAAGAGAATAAGAAGAAAGGAAGAAAGGAGGAAGCAAATGATGAAGAGAATAAGAAAATAGAAAGAAAGGAGGGAGCAAATGATAAAAAGAATAAGAAAAGAGAAAGAAAGGAGGAAGCAAATGGTAAAGAGAATAAGAAGAAAGAAAGGGGGGAGGAAGCAAATGATAAAGAGAATAAGAAAAGAGAAAGAAAGGACGAAACAAATGAAAAAGAGAATAAGAAAAGAGAAAGAAAGGAGGTAGCAAATGATAAAGAAAATAAGAAAGGAGAATGGAAGTGGGGAACAAATGATAAAGAGAATAAGAGGAAGGAAAGAAAGGAAGAAGCAAATTGTAAAGAGAATAAGAGGGAGGAAAGAAAGGAAGAAGCAAATTGTAAAGAGAATAAGAGGGAGGAAAGAAAGGAGGAAGCAAATGATAAAGAGAATAAGAAAAAAGAGAGGAAAGAGGAAGCAAATGATGAAGAGAATAAGAAGAAAGAAAAAAAAAAGAAGCAAATGATAAATAGAATAAGAAAAGAGAAAGAAAGAAGGAAGCAAATGATAAAAAGATTAAGAAAGAAGAAAGAGAGGGCGAAGCAAATGATGAAGAGAATAAGAAAAGAGAAAGAAAGGAAGAAGCAAATGATGAAGAGAATAAGAAGAAAGGAAAAAAAGGAGGAAACAAATGATAAAGGGGATAAAAAAAAAGAAAGAGAGGAGGATACAAATGATGAAGAGAATAATAAAAGAGAGAGAAAGGGGGGAACAAATGATAAAGAGAATAAGAGGAAGGAAAGAAAGGAGGAAGCAAATGATAAGAGAGAATAGGAAGAAAGAGAGAAAGAAAGAAGCAAATGATAAAGAGAATAAGAAGAGAGAAAGAGAGGGTGAAGCAAATGATGAAGAGAATAAGAAGAATGAAACAAATGAGGAAGCAAATAATGGAGAGAATAAGAAAAGAGAAAGAAAGGGGGGAGCAAATGATAAAGAGAATAAGAAAAGAGAAATAGAGGAGGAAGAAAATAATTAAGAGAATACGAAAAGAGAAAGGAAGGGGGGAGCAAATGATAGAGAGAATAAGAGGGAGGAAAGAAAGTAGGAAGCAAATGATGAAGAGAAAAAGAAAAAAGAGAGGAAGGAGGAAGCAAATAATAAAGAAAATAAGAAGAAAGAAAAAAAAGGAAGCAAATGATAAATAGAATAAGAAAAGAGAAAGAAAGGAGGGAGCAAATGATAAAGACATTAAGAAGAAAGAAAGAGAGGGTGAAGCAAATGATGAAGAGAATAATAAAAGAGAAAGAAAGGAGGAAAGAAATGATAAGAGAATAAGAAGAAAAGGAAGAAAGGAGGAAGCAAATAATAAAGAGAATAAGAAGAGAGATAGACAGGGTGAAGCAAAATGATAAAGAGAATAAAAAGAGAAAAAGAGAGGGTGAAGCAAATGATAAAGAGAATAAGAAAAAAGAAAGAGGGGAGAAAGCAAATGATGAAAAGAATAAGAACACAGAAAGAAAGGAGGAAGCAAATGATAAAGAGAATAAGAGGGAGGAAAGAAAGGAGGAAGCAAATGATAAAGAGAATAAGAAGAAAGAAAGAGAAGGTGAAGCAGATGATAAAGAGAATAAGAGGAAAGAAAGATAGGACGAAGCAAATGATAAAGAGAATAAGAAGAAAGAAAGAGAGGAGGAAATAAATGATGGAGAGAATAAGGAAAGAGAAAGAAAGGGGGGAACAAATGATAAAGAGAATAAGAGGAAGGAAAGAAAGGAGGAAGCAAATGATAAAGAGAATAAGAAGAAAGGAGGAGAAGGTGAAGGAAATGATGAAGAGAATAAGAAGAAAGGAAGAAAGGAGGAAGCAAATGATAAAGAGAATAGGAAGAAAGAGAGAAAGGAGGAAGCAAATGATAAAGAGAATAAGAAAAGATAAAGAGGAGGAAGCAAATGATAAAGAGAATAAAAAGAAAGAAAGAAAGAAAGAAAGAAAGGAGGAAACAAATGATAAAGAGAATAAGAAGAGAGTAAGGGAGGAGGAAGCAAATGATAAAGAGATTAAGAAGAAAAAAAGAGGGGAGGAAGCAAATGATAAGAAGAATAAGAAAAGAGAAAGAAAGGAGGAAGCAAATGATAAAGAGAATAAAAGAGAGAAAGAAAGGAGGAAGCAAATTATAAAGAGAATAAGAAGAAAGAAATAGGGGGGGAAGCTAATGATAAAGAGAATAAGAAGAAAGAAAGAAAGAAAGGAGAAAGCAAATGATTAAGAGATTAAGAAGAGAGAAAGAGGGGTTGAAGCAAATGATAAAGAGGATAAGAAGAGAGAAAGAGAGGTTGAAGCAAATGATAAAGAGAATAAGAAGAGGGAAAGAGAGGGTGAAGCAAATTATAAAGAGAATAAGAAAAGAGAAAGAGAAGATGAAACAAATTACAAAGAGAAGAAGAGAGAATAATGGTTGACAGAAGCCAAAAGTGACAAGGTTCAGACTTCAGAAGATATTTAATCTCGTAAGAAATAGACATTTATACCATAAACATACATATATAAATCCTCAGATGTAAAGCTGTTTGTTTTTGAAGGCAAATGCATGATGCTGTCAAAAACATTGAATAATAAAAAACAAAACAAAATTGATTTTTAAAAATAAATGAATTAAACCAAAAATGTTGATTCGTTCTTTTTCTTCTTGAAAATTCTGACAAATGATTTTATTGAACACAAACTGAAAAGACAGAAGCTAAAAATCTAAAAAGGTTTTGATATTTATTTGAAAGAAGTTTTTTTTTGCTTTTAACAAGAACAACAAAAAATGAACAAATACTTTTCAGTCTTTTGAATGATTAGTACTGATACATTATAAAGAACTTTTTAAAAATTAACAGACTACTGAAGATGATGATGATGATGATGATGATGATGATGGGGGTTGTGGTGGTGGTGGTGGTAGTGGTGGTGTTGGTGGTGGTGGAGATGTAGGGAAGGTAATTTTTCATGGATCAACCCAAAAGTTTAATCATCATCATTAAGGAATATAGTCCACCATCCCCCCAAAATTTCAGAGAACTTCATGCAGAATTCATTTTTACCCTTAAGATAAGCATAAAATTTATGGGTTATTTTATATTTTGCTGACATTTGGTGGGTGGGATAATTTAGCATGGATCCGCCCCAAAATGTGATTTCTTCTACCTTTGTCCTACTACAGCCAAACTTCCATGAAATTTCATAGAAACTCATTGAAAAGTTCCTTAGATATCACAGGGACAAACATAACATTTTGACAATATTATCTAATTTGGATTCAAGTACATTGTAGAGGTGGATAATTTTGCAGAGATCCAACCCAAAATACTATCATTTCTTTCCCAGTCTACCTTCAATCTCTCTACAAAATTCATGGAGATCTACAGAGACCATTCAGAGATATTAGGTGGACAGTTATGAGCGTATACATCAATTTATGAGAACCAAAAGATACCAGGATCCGTCCCAGATCTTCACTTCTTTCTTACAGCATGACACATCCTTTTACTAAATATCAATAAAATCCATTGAGTATTTTTTTAGATGTCTTGTGGAAAAGACAGACAGACTTAACCTATTTTATGTGGGTGATACTGTCTAATCTGGATGTAGGGAAGGTAATTTCACATGAATCTGCCAAATAATTTAATCATTTTTTTTAGTCTACTGCCCACAAAATCCCTTAAAAATTCATTCAGAACTTTTGGATTTTTCAAATGAACAGTAATGAGCCTATGCATATATTTTTGAGAAAGAGCAGAAATCAGTCTCATGAAGCCAAAACACTGATGAGTGGGGTCAGCAAATTGTCAGAGAATTCTGGCCCAAAACACTCACAAATTGGCCAAATGCCAAATTGTTATGAAAGCAATGATTCTATTATTTTTCTATCAGAAGAAACATTGCTGATCTTCAGTATTGATACTACATTTACATTCATTTAATTTATTCAGCAGTTTTTTTGTCAAAACCTCACACACATAAACTGTTAAAGGCTAAATGTATCAAACTTAGTGAGAGACTTCAGACAATGGATAAAGAGTGAATGTGAAAATTTGAATGAAAATTCTTTAATTGGTCACCAGCAGGGATGCCATTTTATAAATCTTGCCTTTAACACTCCTGTTATGACTGTTGATTTGCAATCAAAGACAAGCTGCTGACAAATTAGGATGATGGTAAATTATTGCAATAAGTAGATAAACAAATGAATAAATACTTATACCAAGATAAGCAATACTTGATCTAATCAAAACAATTCTTTTCATAACAATTTTGATTATTGGACATTTTGTGCTTGTTTTTCTCTAGAAATGTCTCCAGCTATTTGGCAACTTTTGTCATCAGTGAATTTTTTTTCTCTCATGGAGGGGTGGGGGTGTATTATTGTGTTTTTTGTTGATCAAATCCATTATAACTTAAATTTCAGAAGTTTTTTAAACTTAAATGTTGAAAATTTGCATTAAACTTCAAAATGAACCCAAATATTGTCATTATGCAAAATGAATTCAGAAGTGATCAATACATATTGAAAGTAAAAAAAAATATATCAATTTCAAAACATTTTCACTCGAATAATCTCCATATAGCTATAGGAGATATTAAATGCAGAGGGAGAAATATAAATAAAAATCCCCAAATGTCTACTGACTGAAGACTTGAGTTCAGAAGTGAATGAGAAAAATTCCAATTAATATCTATACAGGACTAGAAACTGCAGACAACCAGGTAAGGAAAAAAATTAAAAGAAATGCCAATACAAATCCATATAAAACTAGGGAGATTGCAGTCATCAAGTCAAAATCAAAAACAAATTTCAAATAAAATTCCACTGTAGACAACACATTGCAGAAATTTGGTCTTGGGTAAAGGAAGAAATTCAAATGAAAATCTGGACAAGACTTGAGGCAACAAACTTAAGATTTAAAGGTTAAAAATCAAATACTTCCCAAAAACAAATCTGCAGACATCAGATGAGAACAGAAAGAGAAAATTCAAATGAAAATCAGTGCAGGACAAGTGACTTCAGATCTCAGGACAAATGCTAATGGGAAATTTCAAAAAGTACTGCAGACATTAGGTTAGACATAAATATGTAAATATAAAATGAAAATCCTCGCAATAGTAGAGACTGCATACATCAGGCCATAAATAAATGAGACACTTCAAATAAAGATTAGAAATCCAAGTCATTGGGTCAGAAATAAATGAGAACAAGAAGTAAATGAAAACTGCAAAACAAAGGTGAAAAGTGAATGAGAAAATTCTGATAAAAATCAACTCAACATTAAGGACTGCAGACATCAGGTCAGACGTTCAAGAGAGAATTCAAAATTAATCCACTCAGAATTACAGACTGTAAGTATCATGTTAGGAGTAAACAAAAAAAAATCAGAAAATCTACAAAAAGAGAAGAGATTGTAGACAATCAGGTTGGATGTGAATGAAGAAATTTCAATGAAGAAAATCACAAGACCAAAGTTAGCAAAACCAGATAAGAGATAATAGAAAAAATCCTAATTGAAATCCACACAGTATGAGAATCTATTTTAACGTCATATTTTTATTTCTGAGATTGAGTTGAGGAGAAAAAGAATTAAAAATATTCCTTTATTACGTCATCAAAAGAAAGTTGTCTTCCACATGAAATTCTGCAAAGTGAAAGTCGTGTACAGCAAATATATTGAGAACAAAGACACAACAATCAAAATAAAAAATGCAGAGCTGGAGGAATTACACTACTATATCTGTCTAGGACAACAAATCTCCATGAAATCCTCAAAAGAAGAAGAAATCAAGTAAAGAATCACTTTAGGTCAGTAAGCGTTCGGTAGAGTGACTTTAACTTTTGAGAACCATCGGGAAGTTCTTGGGATCTGCTGATATAACTCACCATTGGCTCTGGTCGAGGAAAAGTTACAAGTGGCACTATGCACTACCTGGGCACAAGTTGGGGCTTCATCATCCTTGACTGGGTCGCTTTGGTGAGGATGTTTTTATGAAAACATTTCATCACAACATTGGTTTTCTTCAGAGATAAGTGTACACTCCGACTAGATAAGTTATTTTAGATGATATCTTGTCATATTTAATTGGATTCTCACCATTATCTCAGCAAGTTGTCTATATGTTGCCATCCCAATTAGCCCCTGTCACAAATTCTTTCTATCATTTAGCTGAAACCCACCAGATAGGGCAGTGTCCTGCTGGTAAATATATCTATGTATGTATATTCAATGGTAAGTTATAATTCAGTTTTGTATCATGATAACTTTTTTCAAATAAACCCTTTCAAAAATCAATGAAATGTTATTTTGGGACTTTCTCCAAGATCCAGCAAATATGCATACTACACCGATGAACAGAAAGTAAGGGTTCAGTTTGGTATTACTGATACATTGAAAAAAGACCCTTACTCCCCTAAAGCTGTAACATTTTTTTCGGGAAGATTGATTATTCCAAATCCTTTCCCTGGATCCACTAAGTACATAAACTAAAATTGGCTGAGCTGCACGAATATTTGTCAAAGACGAGGGGACACAGTTGTCTTGTATGAATAGATTTTTGACGATGATAAATCTCATCGTCATTGTAAGTCTGTTAATCTTTCATGGATCAACTCCAAAGTTTAATCAATCTCAAGGACCATAGTTCATCATCCCTAAAAAACTTCTACTGAGATCTACTGAGACCTTTTGAAGGTATCAGGAAGACAGTTATGAGTATATACATCAATCTATGAGAACATAAAGATATCTCTCAGTCGAGGAAAGATACATGGATCCGTCCCAAATATTCACTAGCTCTTTCTTACTGCATAACTCATCCTTCTACTAAATATCATCAAACTCATAGTCTTACATGCATGCAATTTAATGGTAAAATGGACTTAGAACCATTTATTTCATTAACTCACATATCATTGACTTGCTTACAGTCCAATGGCTTTCCATTCAACCATAGAGATATAACATCTATGATGGAATGATTAAGAAAAGTCAGATAAAAATCATCATAAGATAATACACTTCAGACATCAGGTCAGGAATAAGTCAGAAAAGTCAATTAATTAATTTTGCATGGACGGAAACCAAAGACATCAGGTCAAACATTAGAAAACTTTCAGAATTCAATGAAAATTAATTTTCTTTGGTTTCAGTAATATCATCAAACTTTGTAGCTAAAATTAAAACTAAATGATTAATTAGTTTTATTTGCAATTTTGGGGGATCTATTCACGTTTATCAGAAATTTTGAGACTGCTTATATCATATCAACAGGTAATAGGAAAATTCAGATAGAAATCAGCACAAAACTACTAACATCAGGTTTTGACCTGATGTCAGCAGCTCTTAATGGGAAAATTCATATAATAATCTTCAAAAGACTACTAAAGTTAAATAAAATTCAATTTCCTTCAAATATTGAGACAAATCAATGGTTCATTTATGCCTTTTGAAATATATACATATATATATATCTATATCTATATATATCTATATCTATATATATATATATATATATATATATATATATATATATATATATATATATGTATATATATATATATATATACATATAAATATCTTCTAATGACATTAATTATTCTTTGCACACGAAATATATTATTTTGTATGAATAGGCAATGAATCATGAAATAATTGTGGAATGTGTATAGGAGAATATTTTGAATTCAAAATACTTATATTTGCAGTGTGTCAGAATCCAGATTTTATCAGGGGTGTAATTCAGTTTTGAATTCATGTAGAGATGAATGTAGACCACAATAATACATTTGTTTTCTTCTGTGAACAATTCTCACAGACATATTTTTTATTGGGGAAAAATAACACGATTGATCGAGGTTAGAAGGTAATTGTAGAATTCTGGTCCAAAACACTCATGAATTGGCCAAATGCCAAATTGTTATGAAAGCAATAATTCTATTATTTTTCTATCAGAGGAAACATTGCTGATCTTTAGTAATAATGTTACATTTACATTCATTTAATTGATTCAGCAGTTGTTTGGTTTTCTCTTTTGTCAAAACCCCCACACATAACCTGTTAAAGGCTATCAAACTTGGCGAGAGACTTCAGATAATGAATAATGAGTGAATGTGAAAATTCAAATGAAAATTTTCTAATTGGTCACCAGCAGGGATACCATTATATAAAAATTGCCTTTAACACTCAGGCCATAACTGTTAATTTGCAATCAAAGACAGGCTGCTGACAAATTAAGATGAAGGTAAATTATCACAATCAGTTCAGAAGTAAATGAATAAAATTCTAATTAGTATCCTTAAAAGACTAGAGACAATCAGGTTGGATGTGGATGAGGAAATTGCAATAAAAAACCTTACAAGACTAAATTAAGCAAACATAAGATATGAACTAATAGAGAAAATCCTAATAGAAATCCGCAGAATACCAGAGGCTGCAGACCTCTCGTCAGAAGTGAAGGAGAAGATTCAATTAATAATCTGCAGAAGACTTCAGACCAAAGTCAACCGGTCAGAAATAAATTAGGAAATTCAAATAAACTCTACAATAGTAAAGATGCACATATCAGATCAGAAGTAAATGAGAAAATTGAAATAATAATCCAGACAAGACAAAAGACTGCAGATATCAGGTCAAAAATGAATAAGAAAACTTCAATGAGAACTTCACAATATCTTTATATTTATTTCCCTCCTTTGTCTCTAGCTTCTCTTCCTTTTACACATGCTCCATCTCCAAAAACAAAATGGAAATTTGAATCTGCTTTTGCCATAATTTCCATAATTGCAAGGAATTCTGCTGGAATGTCTGCAATTCTCCAATCTATTCTCCACAAGATCACACTTGTGGATTTACCTTAGTCATAAAATAAGGGTCTTTTGAATGAACACTTATTCCAAGCACTTGAAAGGAAAGCAAAACTGCCATTTTTATCCATATGTGATGAAATTTTTTTCTTTTCTTAGGGATAAATATGGATTTATCTGATATATTTATTTATATTCCATCAAAATTCCACCATTTTATATCAAATCAAAATGAACTTACCTCCTATTTGATATTCATTCAATAGAAAAACAAGATAATTTGCAGAAAATCTAGAAAATTTTGGTAATGCGAATATTCTGAGCAGACAGATGATTTGTAATGATGGGTTTGTTTGTTTTTACAATTAATTTGAGGCATGTCAGATGCAAAGAGACCGGTTGATAATTGGAATGAATGAGATGAGTATTTCCCCGACCTCATATTAAGTGTTTGTGTAAATGATTATTATTAAATAATTGAATAGGAACCATCATACCAGTACTTTTGGAACTGAAAACTCGAGATTCTCTTCTTTAGAAGAAATATTGATGGATCCAAATTTTTATGTTTTTCTTTTATACTTCAAATAATCAACTTCAATAAGAAAAAATTCTTTACCTTCAAAAACCATATTTTAAATGGATTACATCAATTCAAATATATCAAACAGGATCATATAGAATAATTGTCTTTTCAATAGCAGTGCAATGGATTTTGTTGTTTCTCTGCCACAAGATTTGCAATGTCAAGTTCAGAAGGAAAGCTGTTATGGATCAACTGACAAACCCCAGGTTCAAAACCACTGAATGAGATGATTATTTCCCTGACCTCATATTAGGTGTTTGTGTAAATGATTATTTGCTTCTGTCAAATAAAGAGTCTGGCTCTCAACACTGGACTCTTCCACTGAGGGCTTGGAATAAGGGGGATTTTCTTTACTGCTATCTACAAGTCATTCTATGAAGATGAATAATTTGTACTTTATTAATGAATTCAAAATTTGAACCGTAGGAAGAAGATCTTTTCTTTGCTGGACCCCATTACTTGATAGTCACAGCAAAATTTATCAACAAAATGAAAATGAAAATTCAAGTTGAAACTGAACAGAATCACACAAAAAATTGAAAGAAAACAACACAACTTTTATGAAATGTATAATTTTATTTGATAATCTGATCAGCTCTCCGACTGTTTCAGACTTTCTTCATATTTTTTCAACAATTTGCGCCACAATTTTAGTTTCTTCTCCATCAACTCTGATATATCATAGTAGTACCAAGCGGGACCAATCTGCCGTCCATTATTTATTAATCCCTTCTCAATAATTTGGACTTTGAATTGCAATTTTATATCAATTTGCCTTAAACTATATTCCAGATTGTCTATGTCTTCCTCCACCTCGTCAACCTGCTCCTCCTCCTCCTCCTCCTCGTCCTCCCCTAGAGATAATTGCTCAGATGAGCAGCTTGGAAGACAATTCTGCAGAAATGTTGAGATCCGCAATACTTCAGTTGTAAAGATTTGGTCACATTCAGGGCATTGACCAATCTGTTGTTGGCCAAACAGCCTGTCTAAACACAGGCCGCAGTAAGAATGCCAGCATGGTAATGTCTGGAATTCTAAGCCAAGTTCTCTTTTGCAACCGGGACATTGGAAAACGGGTGAATGTTCGCATGAAGCCATTCTGTTGGATTTGTGACTTGATTTCCACGTATATCGTCCAACAGAAAGATCAACCTGAAAATTAAGAGAATACAAATAATTCAGGAGCAAAAAAATATAAAATTCATGTTTCAAGCCATGAAAGGATGAAGTAAAAAGAGGAAAATAGTCTATTTACAAAATTTCACATAAACTGTCCTGGCAGCTTCTAAGTTTTTAGAATAAAATAAACAAAGAAATTTACCTGTAAGAGTATAAAAGACAAATTCATGAATATGTGTTTGAGAAAAAGAGGTGGGGAGAGTGAGAGAGAAAGTAATGGATTTCAGAGAGAGAAAGAGAGATCAAAAAGAAATAGGCAGAAAGTAAGTAGAGAGTGGCTATAAATAATGGAATACAAACCCTTTATTAGTAAGGAATTGAAGGATTCCAAAAGTCAACTTGTGCACAGCTTCTCAGAATGGTAAGCTCTGTGAAGATAAAGGATAGGCTGTATTTAATGAAATATATGATTTATGTTACACACATACATGGTTAATGACATAGTGAAATGAAAATACAGTTGAAAAGAGACAGAAAAAAAGAGAGCATGTCTGTTCACAACTGCCTTTAGCACCCCCTTCCGACTTTATAGCTTTTGCACTCTCTATTAGAAATCGTCAAAATAAGTTCCCTCAATTTTTAAGTAATTCTGGTTTGTTGATATGTATACAGACTTTACAATTGGGATTAGGGAGTTTGAAACTTGAACTTTTAAGATGATTTTTCAGGATATAGAGGGCATATGGCCTCTGTAAATGTAACTAGAAAGCTTTACTGCATTTCAAATGGAAATATCATCCCGAAGTATTCGATTAATTCTCTTGTGATGTTGGAAAGATTTTTGTCAAATTTCAATATCCTTCGGAGAGTCTCAACGATTAAAATGTCTATTTATTCTCCATTCTTTTCCTCAAAGTCTTTAAAAAGCACAATTTCTGCTGACAATGTTGTTTCTTACATAACAATATAAAAGCTGAACGTAAAAACCGTCTAAACTCGTTTCATTATACAAATATGATTGAAAAAATACAAATTATTGTAGTTTTCTTGTGACATACAGTCCATTCTTTATGAGACAAACTCATTTGAATTCACGAAAAAACGACTCAATTACTTGATTGTTAAATCATAAATTTGCACTAAAAAAGTATTTTTATCCTAACATCAAACATTTTTTTGGCAAAAAAAATTGAAATATAAACCCTTTCATTCCTCTTAATCAAGAAAAAAAAAATTATCTCAATAATCATACCTTTTAACTTTAATCAAACGATGAAAGGTTTTTATTTGAATTTGCTACATAATTTCTGAATTGAATTACTTGAAATACTCCAAATTCAATTGATATATCTTTAACTACTGTTATGCTTTTGACTGATATCTTCGTATCGACCACCGCATGGAACGTGCTTTTAACAGAAAGATGGCTGCCTTAATGAATTGTCCATGAAAAATCTTATTCAACACTTCTTCATGACTTTATATATGATGACAACGACCAGAATTAGCATCGCCTAGGGTGTCAAAATACTAAGGGCTCAATCATTTTTCTGGAGGGCCACTAAGTATGTTGAAAAAGACAAAGAGACATTTTTTACAATTATTTTAGTAATATTTAAAAGAAGTATTCAAACAAACAAATAGAATAATTCATTTAAAACTACGAATGAGATTAGATTGATAACATGAAAAAGATAACTTGTGTACATGAATGGCGGATATGGTGCAAAGAAACGGTCTTCACGACTACTTTCTTGTCGCTGTTGTTGTAAGAAAACGTTAAGAGAGATTTCAAAATTAGAAATTAACCATTCAACGATTGTTCATTTGAATGGAACTGACTGAGATTTGATCGTGTTTTCTAAAATCGTACAAATAACCTAATTAACGACAGAATGGTGTTTGCTATTTCGAATAGGTAAGGCAGGAAATTTCTTGTTCAGTAGCGCTGTATCTATTCTATCTACTTATCTTCAGGTAACTAACTAAGAGATTTATATGATCAAAATTGAGGGTTTTTCTATACTTACGATTCGTTCTGCTCTGTTCTGTTCAGTTCTGTTCTGAATTCACCTCTGTAACATTGATTTGGGAGAGAGAAAGGCGTTGCTCCGTTGACCAGGGTCTGAGTTGAATTGAATGAAGATTAGTGTCGTCGGCTTCGGTCAGCGACACCACGTGCGGGAGAACAAGGGATTTCATTCGATGAGAGTATACGCCCCCTTTTCCCCCTGACAGTTGGTCGTCTATTGACACCGATCAAGGGGCTGGGATAAAAGGGAGAGCAGGAGGAAAAATGGTAGTAAATTTTCTTATTTTCTTCAAAATGACCCCCATACATTTAGCAAGGAACGAAACAAGAAAAAAAAGGACAACTACCAGTTTAGGTATTTGATGTGTGATGAATATTAATAAATATGGAATATAATTCCGTCAAGTTTTATCTCAGGTGAATAAAACAAAAATGTGCAACAAAATGAAATTTTGAAGTATTTTAACGCTCATTAAATTGAATATTCCCTTTTTTCAGTTTATTTAATCAAGTAAAAAAGTTGATTTCCTTCAAATAATAGAGAAAATGGTTGGTTTATTATTGTTTTTCATAAATGCAATATGAATAAAAAAAGCCTTTCGATTATTCCAACATTTGAATTTATTATAAGCTTTGATGTAGCTCAAAGGATCAACAATAAAAAACAAAAAAACGAAAGTAAAGCAGAAAGTTTTATTCAATGCATTTAGCAATAAATAAAATTGTAAGATCTCAACTGAAAACATTCGGAGAAGTTCAGCACTAATATATATTTAATGGTTATAAAACACCAGGGCAAAAACTTTTATTCACAACTGAAAACCTAAAGATCATTTCAGACGAAATCCAATGTCTTCACAAAAAAATCCAAATCCAATACATTTTTTATGTTGAATTCAAAAACTTTCCACAAAAGATACAACACAGTGTGGCGAAATAATAATTCCATTAGAAGATGTAATTAAATTATATATATAAATCATACATCTATATTCCTATATGAATGGAGTATATAGTCTCTTCTCATGAAAGCAATTATTCTCTGCGGACAAAATATAAATACTTCTTGTGGATAGGTAATGAATCATTAAATTTATTGTAAAGTAGTTATTATTGAAAATGTTTGTATCCAAATCCTTATATTCGCAGCGTGTCTGAATAAACCACAATAATACATTTGTTTTCATCTTTGTACAATTTGT
>OY735224.1:32270683-32338183 GCA_963457665.1 Thysanoteuthis rhombus
TAATGTCAAAAAAGATGTTTGGTTAACATGTAAGAAGGGTCAGGCTGATGTGAAAAGAAGAGGTGGATAATGTTGAAAAAAAATTCCCCTCAATCGTCAAAATCCAGAGGGAGATTTTTTTTATTAAAAAAAATATCTTATTTGCATTTTGACCCTTGAAAGTGGAAAAAAAAGTTTCCCTGCGTATTTTGTTCTTTAAAACTTGGAGAAAAAACTTACCCTGCATTTCGACCCCCAAAAGTTACTCAACATTAATTTTGATCGCTAAAAGTAAAAACAAAAATGCATTTTTTATTTTAATCTCTAAAAGTGTGGAAAAATGTTTTTTTTTCTCAATTTTGACCCTTAAAGTGGAAGGATTCCCTTTTTCTTGAAGTGAAAAAATCCCTTCTTCTATATTGACATCTATAAGGGAAAAAGAAACTTCCCTTTCCCATTAGGACCCCTGAAAGTAAATTAAAAAAATCTCCCTCTCAATTATGACCCCCAAAGTGACCCCTTAAAGCAATTGGAAATCTCCTCCGATAGTAAACTTTCAAAAGAAAATCACCTCCTTATTTTGAACCTTAAGGTTGAAAAAATATTTCCTCTGCAATTTCGACCACAAAAAATGTTTAAATCCCCCGTTGAATTTAAACCTTTGAAGTGAAAAGAATAAACTCTCTGGATTTTGACTGATTTAAGTGGAAAATACTTATTGTAGGAATTGTTTAGCAATATGATTTGAGAATTAAATAATTTGTTTAGTGATTGGTCAAGCTGACCCTCCGTTGAAAAAAAAATGATTAGAATTTATCATCATTAGCGACATCAGTTGAAATCATGACGACAGGAGAAGCAAAATCCATCTGCGTCTGTCTGTCCGTCTGACTGTCTCTCTGTCTCACCTCCATTATCTCTTTGTTTTCTATTGTTTCTTTCTTTTTTCCTTTTGTTCTTTCTTTCTCTCTCTAACGTCCTTATTTGCCCTCTAAAATTGAAAGATGAAAATAATTCTTGCGTGCGATTGACAGAATCAGTGATCCTCAAATTTCGTGTCTTGGGAAAATGTACCTAAACCGTACTACATCAAAATATGTACTAATGAATGCATAACTATTCAAGGTATCCATGCAAAACCAATAAACATCACGATATGAAATTTGTTAAGAAATGTATTTGCATCATCTTTTAAATAAAGAACGCATTTTTATCTCCAAAAATTGAGTTGAGAAAAAAAAATCTATTTTAACGTCATATTTTTATTTCTGAGATTGAGTTGAGGAAAAAAAGAATTGAAAATATTCTTTTATTACGTCATCAAAAGAAAGTTGTCTTCCAAATGAACTTCAACAAAACGAATGTCATGTACAGCAAACATATTGAGGACAAAGACACAACAATCAAAATCGAAGATAATTTTACACTCCGACAAGATAAATTGTTCAAGATGATATCTTGTCATATTCATAATTAATTGGATTTTTACCATTATTTCTGCAAGTTCTTGTTTTTATGTTTCAGGTGAAGATAAAAGGGATTTGGAAAATATGGTTAAGTTCATATAGTCACGTATTTTTATAGACTTGCAAATAATGTCTTTATGTTGCTATCCCAATCAGCCTCTGTCACAAATTCTTACCATCATTTAGCTGAAACCCGCCCAATAGGGCAGTTTCCAGCTAGTAAGTATATACATGAATGTATATTTAAAGGGAAGTTATGATTAAGTTTTGCATCATAATAACTTTTTTTAAATAAGCCCTTTCCAAAACCGATGAAATATTACTTCGATACTTTCTCCAAGATCAAGCAAATATGCATACTACACCGATGAACAGAATTTTGGGTCCAGTTTCGTATTACAGATACACTGAACAAAGATCCCAGCCCCCTGAAATCCGAATTTTTCTTTTGGATAACTAAAAAGTCCAAGTCCTTCCCCTGGGTCTGCTAAGTATGCATTGTAAATTTGGCTGAGCAGCACTAATATTTGTCAAAGACGAGGGGACACAGTTGCTTTGTATGAATAGATTTTTGACGAAGATAAATCTCATCATCATTATATCACTGTTAGTTTTTCATGGATCCACCCAAAAATTTAATAATTTTACATGGCTCCACCCACAAAACGTAATTTCTTCTTCCCTTGTCTCATTACAGCCAAATTTCCGTGAAATTTTATAGAGATTCATTGAAAAAATTCTTAGATATCTCGGGGATAACCATAAAATTTTGACATTTTTATCAAATTTGTATTTAAATACATTGTAGGGAAGACTATTTTGCAGAGATCTGATTTAAAATACAATCACTTCTTTCCCAGTGTACTGTAAATCTATGCTCAAAATCTCATGGAAATCTACTGAGACCTTTTGGAGGTATCAGGAAGACAGTTATGAGTATATGCATCAATTTATAAGAACAGAAAGATATCTGTCAATTGAGGAAAGATACCTGGATCCGTCCCAAATCTCCACTATCTCTTTCTTACAGCATGACAAATCCGTCTACTAAATGTCATCAAACTCAAAGTCTTACATGCATGCAATTCAATGTTAAAATGGTCTTAGAAACATTTGTTTCATCAACTCACATATCTTTGATGGCTTTCCATTCAACCAGAGAGATAAAACAACCGTGATGGAATGATTAAGAAAAGTCAGAAAAAAATTATCACAAGATTATAGACTTCAGACATCAAGTCAGGAGTAAAGGAGAAAAGTCAATTAATTATTTATGCATGGCCAGAAACTGTAAACATGAGGTCAACATTAGGAAAAATTCAGAATTCAATGAAAATTAATTTTCTTCGGTTTCATTAATATCATCAAACTTCATAGCTAAAATCAAAACTAAAAGATTCATTAATTTGGTTTGCAAGAATTATAGCAAATTCAACATCATTGAAAGTGTTAATATTTGATTGAAGGGAATTCGGGGGAATGAGTAAAAAAAATTTATCTATCTATTGTTGTGAGAAATTTTGAGACTGCAGATATCATATCAACAGGTAATTGAAAATATCAGATAGAAATCTACACAAAACTACTGACATCAGGTTTTAACCTGATGTCAGCAGTCAATGATCTTCTTAATGGGAAACATTCAGGTACAAATCTACCCAAGACTACTAAAGTTTAATAAAATTCAATTTCCTTCAAATCTTAAGACAAATCAAAGGTTTATTTATGCCTTTTGAAATGTAATGGAAAATGAAGATATAAATAAAGTATTCAGTATCTTAAATATCTAAAAGTAATTATTCTTTGCACACAAAATATAATACTTTTTGTGAATAGGCAATGAATCATAAAATAATTGTAATATGTGTATAGATAAATATTTTGAATTCAAAATACTCATATTTGCAGTGTGTCAGAATTTGGATTTTATCAGGAGTGTAATTCAGTTTTGAATTCATGGAAAATTGAATGTGAACTGTAATAAATTTGTTTTTGTCTGTGAACAAATCTTACAGACAGGGTGTTACTTTTTTATTGGGGAAAAATAGAACAATTGATTGGGGTTAGCAGGTAGTTGTAGAATTCTGGTCCAAAACACTCACGAATTGGCCAAATGCCAAATTGTTATGAAAGCAATAATTCTATTATTTTTCTATCAGAGGAAACATTGCTGATCTTTAGTAATAATGTTACATTTACATTCATTTAATTGATTCAGCAGTTGTTTGGTTTTTTCTTTTGTCAAAACCCCCACACATAACCTGTTAAAGGCTATCAAACTTGGCGAGAGACTTCAGACAATGGATAAAGAGTGAATGTGAAAGTTTGAATGAAAATTTTCTAATTGGTCACCAGCAGGGATACCATTATATAAAAATTGCCTTTAACACTCAGGCCATAACTGTTAATTTGCAATCAAAGACAGGCTGCTGACAAATTAAGATGAAGGTAAATTATTACAATAAGTCAAATAAATAAATGAATGAATAAATATTAATACCAAGATTAGCAATTCTTGATCTAATCAAAACAATTCTTTTCATAACAATTTTGATAATTTTCTGCTTGTTTTTCTTGTGAAATATCTCCTGCTTATTTATTAACTCTGGTCACCAGTGAAATGTTTTCTTCCCTTGATGGCAGGGCTTGTGTAGGATGTATTATTGTGTTTTTTGTTGATTCAATCCATGAGAACTTTTATTTCTTTAGCTGTTTAAACTTAAATGTTGATGATTTCATTTAATTTTAGTTGTATTAAACCTTAAAATAGATTCAAACATTGTAATTATCCAAAGTAAATTCACAATGGAATGATGCTTATTGGGAGTAAATAAAAATATCAACTTCAAAATTTCCCAACTCCACTTATCTCCATGTAGCTATTTAGGAGACATTGAATGCTGCTTGACTGATGGATGATTGTAGATAATAATCCCCAAATGTCAACTGAGTGTAGACTTCAGTTCAGAAGTAAATGAATAAAATTCAAATTGGTATCCTTAAAGGACTAGAGACAATCACATTGGATGTGGATGAGGAAATTGCAATAAAAAACCTTACAAGACTAAATTAAGCAAACATAAGATATGAACTAATAGAGAAAATCTTAATAGAAATCCGCAGAATACCAGAGGCTGCAGACCTCTCGTCAGAAGTGAAGGAGAACATTCAATTATTAATTTGCAGAAGACTTCAGACCAAACTCAACAGGTCAGAAATAAATTAAGAAATTCAAATAAACTCTACAATAGTAAAGATGCACATATCAGATCAGAAGTAAATGAGAAAATTGAAATAATAATCCAGACAAGATAGAAGACAGCAGATATCAGGTCAAAAATGAATAAGAAAACTTCAATGAAAACTTCACAATATCTTTATTTTTATTTCCCTCCTTTGTCTCTAGCTTCTTTTCCTTTTACACATGCTCCATCTCCAAAAACAAAATGGAAATTTGAATCTGCTTTTGCCATAATTTCCACAATTGCAAGGAATTCTGCTGGAATGTCTGCAATTCTCCAATCCATTCTCTACAAGATCACAATTGTGGATTTACCTTAGTCATAAAATAAGGGTGTTTTGGATGAACACTTATTCCAAGCACTTGAAGGGAAAGCAAAACTGCCATTTTTATCTATATGTGATAAAATTTTTTGCTTCCTTTAGGGGTAAATATAGATTTATCTGATATATTCATTAATATTCCATCAAAATTCCATAATTTCATATCAAATCCAATTAAATTTACTTCTTATTTGATATTCATTCAATGGAAAAATGAGATGATAAGCAGGAAATCTAGAAAATGTTGGTATTGCGTATATTTTAAGCAGATAAGTGATATATGATGATGGGTTTGTTTTTATAAATAATTTGAAGAACATCAGATCCAGTGAGACTGGTTAATGATTAAATTGAGCATATTGAGTCAGTGGTTTTGAGACTGGAAACTAAAGAATCCCTTCTCTAGAAAGGATATTGATGGATCAAAATTTTTTACCTTTGCTTTTTACATTTTGAATAATCAACTTCAATAAGAAGAAATTCTTTACTTTCAAAGACCATATTTTAAATGGATTACATCAATTCAAATATATCAAACAGGATCATAAGGAATAATTGTCTTTTCAATAGCAGTGCAATGGATTTTGTTGTTTCTCTGCCACAAGATTTGCAATGTCAAGTTCAGAAGGAATGCTGTTATGGATCAACTGACAAACCCCAGGTTCCATCAAAATTCCACCATTTTATATCAAATCAAAATGAACTCACCTCTTATTTGATATTCATTCAATAGAAAAACAAGATAATTTGCAGAAAGTCTAGAAAAATTTTGTAATGCGAATATTCTGCGCAGACAGATGATTTGTAATGATGGGTTTGTTTTTACAATTAATTTGAAGCATGTCAGATGCAAAGAGACCGGTTGATAATTGAAATGAATGAGATGTTTATTTCTCTGACCTCATATTAAGTGTTCGTGTAAATGATTATTATTAAATAATTGAATAGAAACTATCAAGCCGGTGATTTTGAAACTGAAAACTCGAGATTCGATGGAATATTGATAGATCCAAATTTTTCAGCTTTTCTTTTATACTTCAAATAATCAACTTCAATAAGAAGAAATTCTTTACCTTCGAAGAACCACTGAATGAGATGATTTTTTCCCTGACCTCATATTAGGTGTTTGAGTAAATGATTATTTGCTTCCAGCGAATGAACAGTCTGGCTCTCAACACTGGACTCTTCCACTGAGGGCTGGGAATAGGGGGGATTTTCATAACTGCTATTTACAAGTCATTCTATGAAGATGAATAATTTGTACTTTATTATTGAAATAAAAATTTGAACAGTAGCAAAAAGATCATTTCTTTGCTGGACCCCATTATTTGATAGTCACAGCAAAATTTATCAACAAAATGAAAATGAAAATTCAAGTTGAAACTGAACACAATCACACAAAAAATTGAAAGAAAACAACACAACTTTTATGAAATGTATAATTTTATTTGATAATCTGATCAGCTCTCCGACTGTTTCAGACTTTCTTCATATTTTTTCAACAATTTGCGCCACAATTTTAGTTTCTTCTCCATCAACTCTGATATATCATAGTAGTACAAAGCAGGACCAATCTGTCATCCATTATTTATTAATCCCTTCTAAATAATTTGGACTTTGAATTGCAATTTGATATCAATTTGTCCTAAACTATACTCCAGATCGTCTATATCTTCCTCCACGTCGTCAACCTGCTCCTCCTCCTCCTCCTCGTCCTCCCCTAGAGATAATTGCTTAGATGAGCAGCTTGGAAGACAATTCTGCAGATATGTTGAGATCCTAAATACTTCAGTTGTAAAGATTTGCTCACATTCAGGGCATTGACCAATCTGTTGTTGGCCAAACAGCCTGTCTAAACACAGGCCGCAGTAAGAATGCCAGCATGGTAATGTCTGGAATTCTAAGCCAAGTTCTCTTTTGCAACCAGGACATTGGAAAGCAGGTAAATCTTCGCTCGAAGCCATTGTGTTGGATTTGTGACTTGATTTCCACGTATATCGTCCAACAGAAAGATCAACCTGAAAATTAAGAGAATACAAATAATTCAGGAGCAAAAAAAATATAAAATTCATGTTTCAAGCCATGAAAGGATGAAGTAAAAAGAGGAAAATAGTCTATTTACAAAATTTCACATAAACTGTCCTGGCAGCTTCTAAATTTTTAGAATAAAATAAACAAAGAAATTTACCTGTAAGAGTATAAAAGACAAATTCATGAATATGTGTTTGAGAAAAAGAGGTGGGGAGAGTGAGAGAGAAAGTAATGGATTTCAGAGAGAGAAAGAGAGATCAAAAAGAAATAGGCAGAAAGTAAGTAGAGAGTGGCTATAAATAATGGAATACAAACCCTTTATTAGTAAGGAATTGAAGGATTCCAAAAGTCAACTTGTGCACAGCTTCTCAGAATGGCAAGCTCTGTGAAGATAAAGGATAGGCTGTATTTAATGAAATATATGATTTATGTTACACACATACATGGTTAATGACATAGTGAAATGAAGATACAGTTGAAAAGAGACAGAAAAAAAGAGAGCATGTCTGTCACAACTGCCTTTAACACCCCCTTCTGTCTTTATAGCTTTTGCACTCTCTATTAGAAATCGTCACAATAAGTTCCCTCAATTTTTAAGTAATTCTGGTTTGTTGATATGTATACAGACTTTACAATTGGGATTAGGGAGTTTAAAACTTGAACTTTTAAGATGATTTTTTCAGGATATAGAGGGCATATGGCCTCTGTAAATGTAACTAGAAAGCTTTACTGCATTTCAAATGGAAATATCATCCCGAATTATTCGATTAATTCTTTTGTGTTATTGGAAAGATTTTTGTCAAATTTCAATATCCTTTGGACAGTCTCAATGATTAAAATGTCTATTTATTCTCCATTCTTTTCCTCAAAGTCTTTAAAAAGCACAATTTCTGCTGACAATGTTGTTTCTTACATAACAATATAAAAGCTGAACGTAAAAACCGTCTAAACTCGTCTCATTATACAAATATGATTGAAAAAATACAAATTATTCTAGTTTTCTTGTGACATACAGTCCATTCTTTATGAGACAAACTCATTTGAATTTGCGAAAAAACGACTTGATTGCTTCATTGTTAAGTCATAAATTTGCACTAAAAAAGTATATTTATCCAAACATCAAACATTTTTTTTGGCAAAAAAAAATTTGAAATATAAACCTTTTCATTCTTCTTAATCAAGAAAAAAAAATATCTCAATAATCATACCTTTTAACTTTAATGAAACGATGAAAGGTTTTTATTTGAATTTGCTACATAATTTCTGAATTGAATTACTTGAAATACTCCAAATTCAATTGATATATATTTTTAACTACTGTCATGCTTTTGACTGATATCTTCGTACCGACCACCGCTTGGAACGTGCTTTTAACAGAAAGATGGCTGCCTTAATGAATTGTCCATGAAAAATTTTATTCAACACTTCTTCACGTCTTTATATATGATGACAACGACCAGAATTAGCATCGCCTAGGGTGTCAAAATACTAAGGGCTCAATCATTTTTCTGGAGGGCCACTAAGTATGTTGAAAAAGACAAAGAGACATTATTTACAATTATTTTAGTAATATTTAAAAGAAGAATTCAAACAAACAAATAAAATAATTCATTTAAAACTACGAATGAGATTAGATTGATAACATGAAAAAGATAACTTGTGTACATGAATGGCGGATATGGTGCAAAGAAACGGTCTTCACAACTACTTTCTTGTCGCTCTCGTTGTAAAGAAACGCTAATAGAGATTTCAAAATTAAAAATTAACCGTTCAAACATTATTCATTTGAATGGAACTGACTGAGACTTGATCGTGTTTTCTAAAATCGTACAAATAACCTAATTAACAACAGAATGGTGTTTGCTATTTCGAATAGGTAAGGCGGGAAATTTCTTCTTCAGTAGCGCTGTATCTATTCTATCTACTTATCTTCAGGTAACTATCTAAGATATTTAGATGATAGAAATTGAGGGTTTTTGTATACTTACGATTCGTTCTGCTCTGTTCTGTTCAGTTCTGTTCTGAATTCACCTCTGTAAAATTGATTTGGGAGAGAGAAAGGTGTTGCTCCGTTGACCAGGGTCTGAGTTGAATTGAATGAAGATTAGTGTCGTCGGCTTCGGTGAGCGACACCACGTGCAGGACAACAAGGGATTTCATTCGATGAGTGTATACGCCCCCTTTTCCCCCTGACAGTTGGTCGTCTATTGACAACAATCGAGGGGCCGGGATAAAAAGGAGAGCAGGAGGAAAAATGGTGGTAAATTTTCTTATTTTCTTCAAAATGACCCCCATACATTTAGCAAGGAACGAAACAAGAAAAAAAAGGACAACTGCCAGTTTAGGTATTTGATGTGTGATGAATATTAATAAATATGGAATATAATTCCGTCAAGTTTTATCTCAAGTGAATAAAACAAAAATGTGCAACAAAATGAAATTTTCAAGTATTTTAACGCTCATTAAATTGAATATTCCCTTTTTTCAGTTTATTTAATCAAGTAAAAAAGTTGATTTCCTTCAAATAATAGAGAAAATGGTTAGTTTATTATTGTTTTTCATGAATGCAATATGAACTAAAACGCCTTTCGATTATTCCAACATTTGAATTTATTTTAAGCTTCGATGTAGCTCAAAGGATCAACAATAAAAAACAAAAAAACGAAAGTAAAGAAGAAAGTTTTATTCAATGCATTTAGCAATAAATAAAATTGTAAGATCTCAACTGAAAACATTCGGAGAAGTTCAGCACTAATATATTTTTAATGGTTTTAAAACATCGGGGCAAAAACTTTTATTCATAACTGGAAACCTAAAGATCATTTCAGACGAAATCCAATGTCTTCACTGAAAAATCCAAATCCAATACATTTTTTATGTTGAATTCAAAAACGCTCCACAAAAGATACAACACAGAAATGGCAAATAATAATTCCATTAGAAGATGTAATTAAATTATAAAAATAAATCATACATCTATATTCTTATATGAATGGAGTATATAGTCTCTTCTCATGAAAGCGATTATTCTCTGCGGACAAAATATAAATACTTCTTGTGGATAGGTAATGAATCATTAAATTTATCGTAAAGTATTTATTATTGAAAATGTTTGTATTCATATCCTTATATTCGCAGCGTGTCTGAATAAACCAAAATAATACATTTGTTTTCATCTTTGTACAATTTGTAGAGACATACGGGTGTTGATTTCTTTTCTAGGGGACACATTTGACCTGGCAACCCATCTGGTCAGGGGAAGTTGAATCCAAATGAAAATCCAAACATGATTAGGATTACACTCATCGGGTTAAAATCAGATGTGAAAATCCAAATAAGAAACTGCAAAAGACTTGTTACTGCAGTCAAATGAATGAAAGTGATCGCACATGATAAATGTCCAACTGACCATTTCAAAAAACAATATTTCCATTATTTCTAGGGCTCCATATTTCTTTCATTTTCCTTTTTATGATTCATGGAGTGCAGAAGGTTTTAAGCAAAGATTCAGCATTGTGGCTCTAAAAACAGCTAATATATATATATATATATATATATATATATATATATATATATATATATATATATATGTGTGTGTATGTGTGTATATATATACATAAATATATATATATAAATATAAATGTATATATATTTTTATATATATATATATATATATATATATATAAATATATGTGTGTGTGTGTGTGTGTATATATATACATAAATATATATATATAAATATAAATGTATATATATTTATATATATATATATATATATATATATATATATATATATACATGAACCAACTCACACGTATATTTTCTTCAATTGAACTGATTCAATAAAAAAAATTCTGAAATAATTGACACCCAGCCACCACCACCCTACTCAGAATTCTGGATCTGCCCCAATAATAATAATTTTGATATTGATTTTTGCAATTTGCCAACACAGGCACGAAATTACAGAAGGTAAACAAGTGCAGTGCTATTCTCAGATGGATAGTTTATTCATTTGTTTTCCCACATTGTTTACATATGAATCGAGACTGGCTGCTTCTGGGTCAAAATACACCTTGTTAGAAGCTTACAAGTTTATGAAATATTATTCTTTTGACTGGAGAGGATCTTCAAACTTTGCCCCAGAAAGGGACTTAGTAAAATTCTATCATGATATTTTTCTAGATAAATAACAAACGATCGATCATTCTAGAAATAATAAAATCCCTGCCTGAATTGTCACAAAAGAGAAAAATGTCACATAAATTCCCTGCCACAAAATTAGGGAAAAACTATCGAATTTCTTTCGTATTAAATTCTAACAAAATTCAAAATATCTTCATTTCCAATTCCTTCCTTTGTTTTCTTGCTTCTATTCCTTTTACACATGTTCTATCTCCATTTTTATAAACAAGTTGAAGATTTGCATTGACCTTGATTATAAGAAAAACACCAAATAGATTGACAAAGAAAAAAGATCTTGAGCAAAAAAATAACCGACAAAGAAAAAAGTTGCTAGACAATTAGACAGGCATTAGATTAGACAAGACCAACGTCAGAAGACATTCTATGTTTAGACAAGAGGTTATCAAGTTCTTGTTAAGATGGTTGATTTCTGGAGATATTTTTTAATCTATGAACAACTTATCAATCAATCACCAGATGAGAATGTTTCATTTAATTTGTTTTTAGAATTGATATGATACCATATTTTACACTGTTAGAAAGAAAAGGGCGCTAGTATTGAAGAAGCAAGGTGCTAATGTCAAAAAAGATGTTTGGTTAACATGTAAGAAGGGTCAGGCTGATGTGAAAAGAAGAGGTGGATAATGTTGAAAAAAAATCCCCTCAATCGTCAAAATCCAGAGGGAGATTCTTTTATTAAAAAAATATCTTATTTGCATTTTGACCCTTGAAAGTGGAAAAAAAAAGTTTCCCTGCGTATTTTGTTCTTTAAAACTTGAAGAAAAAACTTACCCAGCATTTCGACCCTTAAAAGTTACCCAACATGAATTTTGATCTCTAAAAGTAAAAAAAAGAAATACATTTTTTATTTAATCTCTAAAAGTGTGGAAAAATGTTTTTTTCTCAATTTTGTCCCTTAAAGTGGAAGGATTCCCTTTTTCTTGAAGTGAAAAAGTCCCTTCTTTAATGTTGACCTCTATGAATGAAAGAGAAACTTCACTTTCCCATTTGGACCCCTGAAAGTAAATAAAGAAAATCTCCCCCCTCCATTATGACCCCCAAAGTGACCCCTCAAAGCATAAGAAATCCCCTCCAATTGTAAACTTTAAAAAGGAAATCACGTCCTAATTTTTAACCTTAAGGTTGAAAAAATATTCTCTCAGCAATTTTTACCACAATTTTTTCTAAATCCCCCGTTGAATTTGAACCTTTAAATTGAAAAGAATAACCTCTCTGGATTTTGACTGATTTAAGTGGAAAATAGTTATTGTAAGAATTGTTTAGCAATATGATTTAAGAATAAAATAATTTTCTTTAGTGAATGGTCAAGTTGACTTCCATTTGAAAAAAAATGAATTAGATTTATCATCATTAGCGACATCAGTTGAAATCATGACGACAGGAGAAGCAAAATCCATCTGAGTCCGTCTTTCCGTCTGACTGTCTGTCTCTCTGTCTCACCTTCATCATCTCTTAGCTCTCCATTGTTTCTTTCTTTTTTTCCTTTTGTTCTTTCTTTCTCTTTCTTTCTCTTTCTTTCTCTCTCTAACGCCCTCATTAACCCCCTAAAAATAAAAGATAAAAAAAATTCTCGCTTGCAATTGACAAAACCAGTGATCCTCAAATTTCGTGTCTTGGAAAATGTACCTCAACCGAACTACATCAAAATATGTACTAATGAATACATAACTATTCAAGGTATCCCTGCACAACCAATAAACATCACAATATGAAATTTGTTAAGAAATGTATTTGCGTCATTTTTTAAATAAACAACGCATTTTTATCTCCAAAAATTGAGTTGAGAAAAAAAAATCTATTTTAACGTCATATTTTTATTTCTGAGATTGAGTTGAGGAGAAAAAGAATTGAAAATATTCTTTTATTACGTCATCAAAAGAAAGTTGTCTTCCAAATGAACTTCAACAAAACGAATGTCATGTACAGCAAATATGTTGAGGACAAAGACACAACAATCAAAATCGAAGATAATTTTACACTCCGACAAGATAAATTGTTCAAGATGATATCTTGTCATATTCATATTTAATATGGTTAAGTTCATATAGTCACATATTTTTATAGACTTGCAAATAATGTCTTTATGTTGCTATCCCAATCAGCATCTTTGACAAATTCTTACCATCATTTAGCTGAAACCCGCCCGATAGGGCAGTTTCCAGCAAGTAAGTATATACATGAAATTATATTTAAAGGTAAGTTATGATTAAGTTTTGTATCATAATAACTTTTTTTAGATAAGCCCTTTCGAAAATCGATGAAATCCACCTTTGAGACTTTCTCCAAGATCAAGCAAATATACATACTACACTAATTAACAGAAAGTAAGGGTCCAGTTTCGTATTACAGATACACTGAACAAAGACCCCACCTCCCTGAATTCCTGATATTTTCTTTTGAATGACTAAAAAGTCCAAGTCCTTCCCCTGGGTCTGCCAAGTATGCATTGTAAATTTGGCTGAGCTGCACAAATGTTTGTCAAAGACAAGGAGACACGATTGTTTTGTATGAATGAATTTTTGACGAAAATAAATCTCATCATCATTATAAGGCTGTAAGTTTTTCATGGATCCACACCAAAGTTTAATAATTTTACATGAATCCACCCTCAAAACGTAATTTCTTCTTCCCTTGTCTGATTACAGCCAAATTTCCATGAAATTTTATAGAAATTCATTGAAAAAATTCTTAGATATCTCGGGGATAACCATAAAATTTTGACATTTTTATCAAATTTGTATTTAAATACATTGTAGGGAAGACTATTTTGCAGGGATCTGATTTAAAATACAATCACTTCTTTCCCAGTGTACTGTAAATCTATGCTCAAAATCTCATGGAAATCTACTGAGACCTTTTGGAGGTATCAGGAAGACAGTTATTAGCATATACATCAATTTATAAGAACAGAAAGATATCTGTCAATTGAGGAAAGATACCTGGATCCGTCCCAAATCTCCACTATCTCTTTCTTACAGAATGACAAATCTTTCTACTAAATGTCATCAAACTCAAAGTCTTACATGCATGCAATTTAATGTTAAAATGGTCTTAGAAACATTTGTTTCATCAACTCACATATCTTTGATGGCTTTCCATTCAACCAGAGAGATAAAACAACCGTGATGGAATGATTAAGAAAAGTCAGAAAAAAATTATCACAAGATTATAGACTTCAGACATCAAGTCAGGAGTAAAGGAGAAAAGTCAATTAATTATTTATGCATGGCCAGAAACTGTAAACATGAGGTCAACATCAGGAAACTTTCAGAATTCAATGAAAATTAATTTTCTTTGGTTTCATTAATATTATCAAACTTCATTGGTGAAATCAAAACTAAAAGATTCATTAATTTGGTTTGCAAGAATTATAGCAAATTCAACATCATTGAAAGTGTTAATATTTGATTGAAGGGAATTTGGGGGGAATGAGTAAAAAGAATTTATCCATCTATTGTTGTGAGAAATTTTGAGACTGCAGATATCATATCAACAGGTAATTGAAAATATCAGATAGAAATCTACACAAAACTACTGACATCAGGTTTTGACCTGATGTCAGCAGTCAATGTTATTCTTAATGGGAAACATTCAGGTACAAATCTACCAAAGACTACTAAAGTTTAATAAAATTCAATTTCCTTCAAATCTTAAGACAAATCAAAGGTTTATTTATGCGTTTTGAAATGTAATAGAAAATGAAAATATAAATAAAGTATTCAGTATCTTAAATATCTAAAAGTAATTATTCTTTGAACATAAAATATAATACTTTTTGTGAATAGGCAATGAATCATTAAATAATTGTAATATGTGTATAGATAAATATTTTGAATTCAAAATACTCATATTTGCAGTGTGTCAGAATTTGGATTTTATCAGGAGTGTAATTCAGTTTTGAATTCCGGGAAAAATGAATGTAAACTGTAATAAATTTGTTTTTGTCTGTGAACAAATCTGATAGACATATGGGTGTTACTTTTTAATTGGGGAAAAATAGAACAATTGATTGGGGTTAGCAGGTAGTTGTAGAATTCTGGTCCAAAACACTCACGAATCGGCCAAATGCCAAATTGTTATGAAAGCAATAATTCTATTATTTTTCTAGTGAGGAAACATTGCTGATCTTTAGTAATAATGTTACATTTACATTCATTTAATTCATTCAGCAGTTGTTTGGTTTTTTCTTTTGTCAAAACCCCCACACATAACCTGTTAAAGGCTATGAAACTTGGCGAGAGACTTCAGATAATAAATAATGAGTGAATGTGAAAATTCAAATGAAAATTTTCTAATTGGTCACCAGCAGGGATACCATTATATAAAAATTGCCTTTAACACTCAGGCCATAACTGTTAATTTGCAATCAAAGACAGGCTGCTGACAAATTAAGATGAAGGTAAATTATCCCAATAAGTCAAATAAATAAATGAATGAATAAATATTAATACCAAGATTAGCAATTCTTGATCTAATCAAAACAATTCTTTTCATAACAATTTTGATAATTTTCTGCTTGTTTTTCTTGTGAAATATCTCCTGCTTATGTATTAACTCTGGTCACCAGTGAAATGTTTTCTTCCCTTGATGGCAGGGCTTGTGTAGGATGTATTATTGTGTTTTTTGTTGATTCAATCCATTAGAACTTTTATTTCTTTAGCTGTTTGAACTTAAATGTTGATAATTTCATTTAATTTTAGTTGTATTAAACCTTAAAATAGATTCAAACATTGTAATTATCCAAAGTGAATTCACAATGGAATGATGCTTATTGGGAGTAGATAAAAATATCAACTTCAAAATTTCCCAACTCCACTTATCTCCATGTAGCTATTTAGGAGACATTGAATGCTGCTCAACTGATGGATGATTGTAGATAATAATCCCCAAATGTCAACTGAGTGTAGACTTCATTTCAGAAGTAAATGAATAAAATTCAAATTAGTATCCTTAAAGGACTAGAGCCAATCACGTTGGATGTGGATGAGGAAATTGCAATAAAAAACCTTACAAAACTAAATTAAGCAAACATAAGATATGAACTAATAGAGAAAATCCTAATAGAAATCCACAAAATACCAGAGGCTACAGAACTCTCGTCAGAAGTGAAGGAAAAGATTCAATTAATAATCTGCAGAAGACTTCAGACCAAAGTCAACAGGTCAGAAATAAATTAAGAAATTCAAATAAACTCTACAATAGTAAAGATACACATATCAGATCAGAAGTAAATGAGAAAATTGAAATAATAATCCAGACAAGATAGAAGACTGCAAATATCAGGTCAAAAATGAATAAGAAAACTTCAATGAAAACTTCACAATATCTTTATTTTTATTTCCCTCCTTTGTCTCTAGCTTCTCTTTCTTTTACACATGCTCCATCTCCAAAAACAAAATGGAAATTTAAATCTGCTTTTGCCATAATTTCCACAATTGCAAGGAATTCTGCTGGAATGTCTGCAATTCTCCAATCCATTCTATACAAGATCACATTTGTGGATTCACCCTAGTCATAAAATAAGGGTCTTTTGGATGAACACTTATTCTAGGCACTTGAAACAGAAGCAAAACTGCCATTTTTATCGATATGTGATGAAATTTTTTTCTTTTCTTAGGGATGAATATGGATTTATCTGATATATTTATTTATATTCCATCAAAATTCCACCATTTTATATCAAATCAAAATGAACTTACCTCCTATTTGATATTCATTCAATAGAAAAACAAGATAATTTGCAGAAAATCTAGAAAATTTTGGTAATGCGAATATTCTTAGCAGACAGATGATTTGTAATGATGGGTTTGTTTGTTTTTACAATTAATTAGAGGCATATCAGATGCAGTGAGACCGGATGATAATTGGAATGAATGAGATGATTATTTCTCTGACCTCATATTAAGTGTTTGTGTAAATGATTATTATCAAATAATTGAATAGGAAATATCATACCAGTGCTTTTGGAACTGAAAACTCGAGATTCTCTTCCTTAGAAGAAATATTAATGGATCCAAATTTTTAAGCTTTTCTTTTATACTTCAAATAATCAACTTCAATAAGAAAAAATTCTTTACCTTCAAAGACCATATTTTAAATGGATTACATCAATTCAAATATATCAAACCGGATCATATAGAATAATTGTCTTTTCAATAGCAGTGCAATGGATTTTGTTGTTTCTTTGCCACAAGATTTTCAATATCAAGTTCAGAAGGAACACTGTTATGGATCAACTGACAAACCCCAGGTTAAGAACCACTGAATGATTATTTCCCTGAACTCATAATAGGTGTTTGTGTAAATGATTATTTGCTTCTGTCAAATAAACAGTCTGGCTCTCAACACTGGACTCTTCCACTGAGGGCTTGGAATAAGGGGGATTTTCTTTACTGCTATCTGCAAGTCATTCTATGAAGATGAATGATTTGTATTTCATTGTTAAATTCAAAATTTGAATCTTGGGAAAGAGATCATTTCTTTGCTGGACCCCATTACTTGATAGTCGCAGCAAAATTTATCAACAAAATGAAAATGAAAATTCAAGTTGAAACTGAACACAATCACACAAAAATTGAAAGAAAACAACACAACTTTTATGAAATGTATAATTTTATTTGATAATCTTATCATTTGATTTGAGCCACAATTTTAATTTCTTCTCCAACAACTCTGATCCATCATAGTAGTACCAAGCAGGACCAATCTGCCGTCCATTATTTATTAATCCCTTCTAAATAATTTGGACTTTGAATTGCAATTTGCTATCAATTTGTCCTAAACTATACTCCAGATCGTCTATATCTTCCTCCACCTCGTCAACCTGCTCCTCCTCCTCCTCCTCCTCCTCTTCCTCGTCCTCCCCCAGAGATGATTGCTCAGATGAGCAGCTTGGAAGACAATTCTGCAGAAATGTTGAGATCCTCAATACTTCAGTTGTAAAGAATTGCTCACATTCAGGGCATTGACCAATCTGTTGTTGGCCAAACAGCCTGTCTAAACACAGGCTGCAGTAAGAATGCCAGCATGGTAATGTCTGGAATTCTAAGCCAAGTTCTCTTTTGCAACCGGGACATTGGAAAACAGGGAAATCTTCGCACGAAGCCATTGTGTTGAATTTGTGACTTGATTTCCACGTATATCGTCCAACAGAAAGATCAACCTGAAAATTAAGAGAATACAAATAATTCAGGAGCAAAAAAATATAAAATTCATGTTTCAAGCCATGAAAGGATGAAGTAAAAAGAGGAAAATAGTCTATTTACAAAATTTCACATAAACTGTCCTGGCAGCTTCTAAGTTTTTAGAATAAAATAAACAAAGAAATTTACCTGTAAGAGTATAAAAGACAAATTCATGAATATGTGTTTGAGAAAAAGAGGAGGGGAGAGTGAGAGAGAGAAAGTAATGGATTTCAGAGAGAGAAAGAGAGATCAAAAATAAATAGGCAGAAAGTAAGTAGAGAGTGGCTATAAATAATGGAATACAAACCCTTTATTAGTAAGGAATTGAAGGATTCCAAAAGTCAACTTGTGCACAGCTTCTCAGAATGGCAAGCTCTGTGAAGATAGAGGATAGGCTGTATTTAATGAAATATATGATTTATGTTACACACATACATGGTTAATGACATAGTGAAATGAAGATACAGTTGAAAAGAGACAGAAAAAAAGAGAGCATGTCTGTCACAACTGCCTTTAACAACCCCTTCCGACTTTATAGCTTTTGCACTCTCTATTAGAAATCGTCAAAATAAGTTCCCTCAATTTTTAAGTAATTCTGGTTTGTTGATATGTATACAGACTTTACAATTGGGATTAGGGAGTTTGAAACTTGAACTTTTAAGATGATTTTTTCAGGATATAGAGGGCATATGGCCTCTGTAAATGTAACTAGAAAGCTTTACTGCATTTCAAATGGAAATATCATCCCGAATTATTCGATTAATTCTTTTGTGATGTTGGAAAGATTTTTGTCAAATTTCAATATCCTTCGGAGAGTCTCAACGATTAAAATGTCTATTTATTCTCTATTCTTTTCCTCAAAGTCTTTAAAAAGCACAATTTCTGCTGAAAATGTTGTTTCTTACATAACAATATATAAGCTGAACGTAAAAACCGTCTAAACTCGTTTCATTATACAAATATGATTGAAAAAATACAAATTATTCTAGTTTTCTTGTGACATACAGTCCATTCTTTATGAGACAAACTCATTTGAATTTGCGAAAAAACGACTTGATTGATTGATTGTTAAGTCATAAATTTGCACTAAAAAAGTATATTTATCCTCACATCAAACACTTTTTTTGGCAAAAAATAATTTGAAATATAAACCCTTTCATTCCTCTTAATCAAGAAAAAAAATTATCTCAATAATAATCATACCTTTTAACTTTAATCAAACGATGAAAGGTTTTTATTTGAATTTGCTACATAATTTCTGAATTGAATTACTTGAAATACTCCAAATTCAATTGGTATATCTTTAACTACTGTCATGCTTTTGACTGATATCTTCGTACCGACCACCGCATGGAACGTGCTTTTAACAGAAAGATGGCTGCCTTAATGAATTGTCCATGAAAAATCTTATTCAACACTTCTTCATGACTTTATATATGATGACAACGACCAGAATTAGCATCGCCTAGGGTGTCAAAATACTAAGGGCTCAATCATTTTTCTGGAGGGCCACTAAGTACGTTGAAAAAGACAAAGGGACATTATTTACAATTATTTTAGTAATATTACAAAGAAGTATTCAAACAAACAAATAAAATAATTCATTTAAAACTACGAATGAGATTAGATTGATAACATGAAAAAGATAACTTGTGTACATGAATGGCGGATATGGTGCAAAGAAACGGTCTTCACAACTACTTTCTTGTCGCTGTTGTTGTAAAAAAATGCTAAAAGAGATTTCAAAATTAAAAATTAACCGTTCAACCATTGTTCATTTGGATGGAACTGACTGAGACTTGATCATGTTTTCTAAAATCGTACAAATGACCTAATTAACGACAGAATGGTGTTTGCTATTTCGAATAGGTAAGGCAGGGAATTTCTTATTCAGGAGCGCTGTATCTATTCTATCTACTTATCTTCAGGTAACTATCTAAGAGATTAAGATGATCAAAATTGAGGGTTTTTTTTATACTTACGATTCGTTCTGCTCTGTTCTGTTCAGTTCTGTTCTGAATTCACCTCTGTAAATTTGATTTGGGAGAGAGAAAGGTGTTGCTCCGTTGACCAGGGTCTGAGTTGAATTGAATGAAGATTAGTGTCGTCGGCTTCGGTCAGCGACACCACGTGCGGGAGAACAAGGGATTTCATTAGATGAGAGTATACGCCCCCTTTTCCCCCTGACAGTTGGTCGTCTATTGACAACGATCAAGGGGCCGGGATAAAAAAGAGAGCAGGAGGAAAAATGGTGGTAAATTTTCTTATTTTCTTCAAAATGACTCCCATACATTTAGCAAGGAACGAAACAAGAAACAAAAGGACAACTACCAGTTTAGGTATTTGATGTGTGATGAATATTAATAAATATGGAATATAATTCCGTCAAGTTTTATCTCAGGTGAATAAAACAAAAATGTGCAACAAAATGAAATTTTGAAGTATTCTAACGCTCATTAAATTGAATATTCCCTTTTTTCAGTTTATTTAATCTAGTAAAAAAGTTGATTTCCGACAAATAATAGAAAAAATGGTTGGTTTATTATTGTTTTTCATGAATGCAGTATGAACTAAAACGCCTTTCAATTATTCCAACATTTGAATTTATTATAAGCTTTGATGTAGTTCAAAGGATCAACAATAAAAAACAAAAAAACGAAAGTAAAGCAGAAAGTTTTATTCAATGCATTTAGCAATAAATAAAATTGTAAGATCTCAACTGAAAACATTCGGAGAAGTTAAGCACTAATATATATTTAATGGTTATAAAACACCAGGGCAAAAACTTTTATTCATAACTGAAAACCTAAAGATTATTTTAGACGAAATCCAATGTCTTCACTGAAAAATCCAAATCCAATACATTTTTTATGTTGAATTCAAAAACTCTCCACAAAAGATACAACACAGAAATGGCGAAATAATAATTCCATTAGAAGATGTAATTAAATTATAAATATAAATCATACATCTATATTCCTATATGAATGGAGTATATAGTCTATTCTAATAAAAGCAATCATTCTCTGCGGACAAAATATAAATACTTCTTGTGGATAGGTAATGAATCATTAAATTTATTGTAAAGTAGTTATTATTCAAAATGTTTGTATTCATATCCTTATATTCGCAGCGTGTCTGAATAAACCAAAATAATACATTTGTTTTCATCTTTGTACAATTTGTAGAGACATACGGGTGTTGATTTCTTTTCTAGGGGACACATTTGACCTGGCAACCCATCTGGTCAGGGGAAGTTGAATCCAAATGAAAATCCAAACAAGATTAAGATTACACTCATCGGGTGAAAATCAGATGTGAAAATCCGAATGAGAAACTGCAATAGACTTGTTACAGCAGTCAAATGAATGAAAGTGATCGCACATGATAAATGTCGAACTAATCATTTCAAAAAACAATATTTCTATTATTTCTAGGGCTCCATCTTTCTTTCATTTTCTTTTCTATGATTCATGGAGTGCAGAAGGTTTTAAGTAAAGATTTAGCATTGTGGCTCTAAAAACAGCTAAGATATATACATATATATATACATATACACATATATATATATATATATATATATATATATATATATATATATATATATATATATATATATAGATATATATATACATATATATACATATATATATATATATGTGTGTGTGTGTGTGTGTGTGTATATATATATATATAAATATAAATGTATATATATTTTTATATGTATATATATATATATATATACATGCACCAACTCACACGTATATTTTCTTCAATTGAACTGATTCAATAAAAAAAGATTCTGAAATAATTGACACCCAGCCACCACCCCCCACTCACAATTCTAGATCCGCCCCAATAATAATAATTTTGATAATGATTTTTGCAAATTGCCAACAAAGGCACGAAATCACAGAAGGTAAACAAGTGCAGTGCTATTCTCAGATGGATAGTTTATTCATTTGTTTTCCCACATTGTTTACATATGGATCGAGACTGGCTGCTTCAGGGTCAAACTTCACCCTGTTAGAAGCTTACAAGTTTATGAAATATTATTCCGTTGACTGGAGAGGATCTTCAAACTTTGACCCAGAAAGGGACTTAGTAAAATTCTATCATGATATTCTTCTAGATAAATAACAAACGATCGATCATTCTAGAAATAATAAAATCAAATTATACTTGCCTGAATTGACACAAAAGAGAAAAATGTCACATGAATTCCCTGCTACAAAATTAAGGAAAAACTATTAAATTTCTTTCGTATTAAATTTTAACAAAATTCAAAATATCTTTATTTCCAATTCCTTCCTTTGTTTTCTTGCTTCTCTTCCTTTTACACATGCTCTATCTCCATTTTCATAAACAAGTTGAAGATTTGCTTTTACTTTGATTATAAGAAAAACACCAAATAGATTGACAGAGAAAAAAGATCTTGAGCAAAAAAATAACCGACAAGGAACAAAGTTGCTGGACAATTAGACAGGCATTAGATTAGACAAGACCAACGTCAGAAGACATTCTATGTTTAGACAAGAGGTTATCAAGTTTTTGTTAACATGGTTGATTTCTGGAGATATTTTTTAATCTATGAACAACTTATCAATCAATCACCAGATGAGTATTTTCTAAATTCAAACTTTCTTTTCCACCAACTCTCACATCACGTATTCTATACCAAATACCCATTCTAATGGATATGGTTAATTGCTCTCCAAAAAAGGAATAGAAAGTGACACAGATAAAAGTTAGAGAATGTTTCATTTAATTTGTTTTTACAATTGATTTGATACCATTTTTTACACTGTTAGAAAGAAAAGGGCGCTAGTATTGAAGAAGCGAGGTGCTAATGTATAATAAGAGGTTTGGCTAATATGGAAAAAAAGGTCAGGCTGATGTGAAAAGAGGGGGCGGATAATGTAGAAAAAAAATTCCCCTTAATCGTCAAAATCCAGAGGGAGATTTTTTTTATTAAAAAAATATCTTATTTGCATTTTGACCCTTGAAAGTGGAATAAAAAGTTTCCCTGCGTATTTTGTTCTTTAAAACTTGAAGAAAAAACTGATCCTGCATTTCGACCCCCAAAAGTTACCCAACATGAATTTTGATCTCTAAAAATAAAAATAAAAAATACATTTTTTATTCTAATCTCTAAAAGTGCGGGAAAAATCTTTTCCTTCAATTTTGACTCTTAAAAGTGAAAGGATCCTCTTTTCATGTTGTGAAAAAAATCCTTTCTTCAATGTCGACCTCTATAAGGGAAAGAGAAACTTCCCTTTCCCATTTGGACCCCTGAGAGTAAATAAAAAAAATCTCCCCCGTCAATTATGACCCCCAAAGTGACCCCTTAAAGCAATAGGAAATCCCTTTCGATTGTAAACTTTAAAAAGAAAATCACCTCCTTATTTTGAACCTTAAGGTTGGAAAAATATTCCCTCTGCAATTTTGACCACAATTTTTTTTTAAATCCCCTGTTGAATTTGAACCTTTAAAGTGAAAAGAATAAACTCTCAGGATTTTGACTGATTTAAGTGGAAAATACTTATTGTAGGAATTGTTTTGTTATATGATTTGAGAATAAAATAATTTTCTTTAGTGATTGGTCAAGTTGACCCTCCGTTGGAAAAAAAATAATTAAAATCCATTATCATTAGTGACATCAGTTGAAATCATGACGACAGGAGAAGTAAAATCTATCTACGTCTGTTTTTCCGTCTGACCATCTGTCTCTCTGTCTCACCTTCATTATCTCTTAGCTTTCCATTGTTTCTTTCTTTTTTCCTTTTGTTCTTTCTTTCTCTCTCTAATGCCCTCATTTGCCCCCTAAAAATGAAAAATAAAAAAAAACTCTCGCGTGCGATTAACAGATTCTGTGATCCTTAAATTTCGTGTCTTGGAAAATGTACCTAAACCGAACTACATCAAAATATGTTCTAATGAATGCATAACTATTCAAGGTATCCCTGCACAACCAATAAACATTGCGATATGAAATTTGTTAAGAAATGTATTTGCGTCATTTTTTAAATAAAGAACGCATTTTTATCTCCAAAAATTGAGTTGAGAAAAAAAATCTATTTTAACGTCATATTTTTATTTCTGAGATTGAGTTGAGGAGAAAAAGAATTAAAAATATTCCTTTATTACGTCATCAAAAGAAAAGTTGTTTTCCAAATGAACTTCAACAAAACGAATGTCATGTACAGCAAACATTTTGAGGACAAAGACACAACAATCAAAATGGAAGATAATTTTACACTCCGACTAGATAAATTGTTCAAGATGATATCTTGTCATATACATATTTAATTGGATTTTTACCATTATTTCTGCAAGTTCCTGTTTTTATGTTTCAAATGAAGATAAAAGGGATTTCGAAAATATGGTTAAGTTCATACAGTCACGTATTTTTATAGACTTTCAAATAATGTCTTTATGTTGCTATCCCAATCTGCCTCTGTCACAAATTCTTACCATCATTTAGCTGAAATCCACCAGATTGAGCAGTTTCCAGCTAGTAGGTATATCAATGTATGTATATTTAGAGGTAAGTTATGATTAAGTTTTGTATCATGATAACTTCTTTTAAATAAGCCCTTTCAAAAATGAATGAAATCTAACTTTGATACTTTCTCCAAGATCAAACAAATATGCATACTACACCGATGAACAGAAGTTTGGGTCCAGTTTTGTATTACAGATACACTGAACAAAGATCCCAGCCCCCTGTAATCCAAATTTTTCTTTTGGATAACTAAAAAGTCCAAGTCCTTCCCCTGGGGCTGCTAAGTATGCATTGTAAATTTGGCTGATCTGCACAAATGTTTGTCAAAGACAAGGGGACACAGTTTTGTATGAATAGATTTTTGACGAAGATAAATCTCATCATTATTATATCACTGTTATTTTTCCATGGATCTACCCCAAAGTTTAATAATTTTACATGGATGCAACCAAAAAATGTAATTCCTTCTCCTTTTGTCTTATTACAGCCAAACTTCCATTAAATTTTATCGAAATTCATTGAGAAAATTCTTAGATATCTCGGGGATAAACATGGAATTTTAACAATTTCATCTGATTTGTTTTTAGATACATTGTAGGGAAGACAATTTTGCAGGGATCTGATTGAAAATTTCAATCACTTCTTTCCCATTGTACTGTAAATCCTTGCACAAAATTTAATGGAAATCTACTGAGTCTTTTGGGAGGTATCAGGTAGACAGTTATTAGCATATACATCAATTTATGAGCACAAAAAGATATATCTCAATCAAGGAAAGATACCTGGATTCGTCTCAAATCTTCACTACCTCTTTCTTGCTGCATGACTCATCCTTCTACTAAATACCATTCAACTCATGAATGCGTTTTAATGTAAAAATGGACTTGAAACCATTTAGTTCATTAAGTCAAATATCTTTATGGCTTTCCATTCATCAAAAGAGATATATCATATGTGATAGACTGATTAAGAAAAGGCAGATAAAAATCATCACAAGATTACAAACTTCAGACATCTGGTTAGGAGTAAACAAGAAAAGTCACTTATTTATTTCCCCATGGCCAGGAACTGTAAACATTGGGTCAAAAATTAGGAAACTTTCAGAATTCAATGAAAATTAATTTTATTTGGTTTCAGTAATATCATCAAACTTTATAGCTGAAATTAAAACTAAAAGATTCATTAGATGATTTGCAAGAATTATAGCAAATTCAACATCATTGAAAGTGTTAATATTTGATCAAAGACAATTTTGGGGAATGCGTAAAAAGAATTCATCCATCTATTGTTGTGAGAAATGTTGAGACTGCAGATATCATATCAGCAGGTAATAGAGAAATTCAGATAGAAATCTACACAAAACTACTGACATCAGGTTTTGACCTGATGTCAGCAGTCAATGTTATTCTTAATGGGAAATATTCAGGTAGAAATTTACCTAAGACTACTAAAGTTAAATAAAATTCAATTTCCTTCAAATCTTAAGAAAAATTAGAGGTTTATTTACACTTTTTGAAATGTAATAGAAAATATGGATATAAATAAACTATTCAATATCTTCCAATGACAGTAATTATTCTTTGCACATAAAATATAATACTTTGTATGAATAGGCAATGAATCATGAAAATTGATATGTGTATAGATGAATATTTTGAATTCAAAATACTCATATTTGCTGTGTGTCAGAATCCAGATTTTATCAGGAGTGTAATTCAGTATTGAATTCGTGGAAAATGTATGTAGACCAAAAAAATACATTTGTTTTCTTCTGTGAACAGTTCTCACAGACATATGGGTTTTACATTTTTATTGCGGGAAAATAACACAGATGATTGGAGTTAGCAGGTAGTTGTAGAATTCTGGTCCAAAACACTCATGAATTGGCCAATTGCCAAATTGTTATGAAAGCAATAATTCTATTATTTTTCTATCAGAGGAAACATTGCTGATCTTTAGTAATAATGTTACATTTACATTCATTTAATTGATTCAGCAGTTGTTTGTTTTTTTTTGTCAAAACCCCCACACATAACCTGTTAAAGGCTATCTAAATTGGCAAGAGACTTCAGACAATCGATAAAGAGTGAATGTGAAAATTCAAATGAAAATTTTCTAATTGGTCACCAGCAGGGATACCATTATATAAAATATAAAAATTGCCTTTAACACTCAGGCCATAACTGTTAATTTGCAATCAAAGACAGGCTGCTGACAAATTAAGATGAAGGTAAATTATCCCAATAAGTCAAATAAATAAATGAATGAATAAATATTAATACAAAGATTAGCAATTCTTGATCTAATCAAAACAATTCTTTTCATAACAATTTTGATAATTTTCTGCTTGTTTTTCTTGTGAAATATCTCCTGCTTATTTATTAACTCTGGTCACCAGTGAAATGTTTTCTTTCCTTGATGGCAGGGCTTGTGTAGGATGTATCAATGTGTTTTTTGTTGATTCAATCCATTAGAACTTTTATTTCCCTGGCTGTTTAAACTTAAATGTTGATGATTTCATCTAATTTTAGTTGTATTAAACCTTAAAATAGATTGAAACATTGTAATTATCCAAAGTGAATTCACAATGGAAAGATGCTTATTGGGAGTAAATAAAAATATCAACTTCAAAATTTTCCAAATCCACTTATCTCCATGTAGCTATTTAGGAGACATTGAATGCTGCTCGACTGATGGATGATTGTAGATAATAATCCCCAATTGTCAACTGAGTGGAGACTTCAGTTCAGAAGTAAATGAATAAAATTCTAATTAGTATCCTTAAAGTTTAAAGACAATCACATTGGATGTGGATGAGGAAATTGCAATAAAAAACCTTACAAAACTAAATTAAACAAACATAAGATATGAACTAATAGAGAAAATCCTAATAGAAATCCACAAAATACCAGAGGCTGCAGACCTCTCGTCAGAAGTGAAGGAGAAGATTCAATTAATAATCTGCAGAAGACTTCAGACCAAAGTCAACAGGTCAGAAATAAATTAAGAAATTCAAATAAACTCTACAATAGTAAAGATGATCATATCAGATCAGAAGTAAATGAGAAAATTGAAATAATAATCCAGACAAGACAAAAGACTGCAGATATCGGGTCAAAAATGAATAAGAAAACTTCAATGAAAACTTCACAATATCTTTATTTTTATTTCCCTCCTTTGTCTCTAGCTTCTCTTCCTTTTACACATACTCCATCTCCAAAAACAAAATGGAAATTTGAATCTGCTTTTGCCATAATTTCCACAATTGCAAGGAATTCTGCTGGAATGTCTGCAATTCTCAAATCCATTCTCCACAAGATCACACTTGTGGATTTACCTTATTTATAAAATAAGGGTCTTTTGGATGAACACTTATTCTAAGCACTTGAAACAGAAGCAAAACTGCCATTTTTATCGATATGTGATGAAATTTTTTTCTTTTGTTAGGGATAAATATGGATTTATCTGATATATCTATTTATATTCCATCAAAATTCCACCATTTTATATCAAATCAAAGTGTTGGTGTAAATGATTATCATTAAATAATTGAATAGGAACTATCATACCAGTGCTTTTGAAACTGAAAACTCGAGATTCTCTTCTTTAGAAGAAATATTAATGGATCCAAATTTTTCAGCTTTTCTTTTATACTTCAAATAATCATCTTCAATAAGAAGAAATTCTTTACCTTCAAAGCCCATATTTTAAATGGATTACATCAATTCAAATATATCAAACAGGATCATATAGAATAATTGTCTTTTCAATAGCAGTGCAATGGATTTTGTTGTTTCTCTGCCACAAGATTTGCAATGTCAAGTTCAGAAGGAACACTGTTATGGATCAACTGACAAACCCCAGGTTAAGAACCACTGAATGATTATTTCCCTGAACTCATATTAGGTGTTTGTGTAAATGATTATTTGCTTCTGTCAAATAAACAGTCTGGCTCTCAACACTGGACTCTTCCACTGAGGGCTTGGAATAAGGGGGATTTTCTTTACTGCTATCTACAAGTCATTCTATGAAGATGAATAATTTATATTTCATTGTTAAATTCAAAATTTGAACCGTAGGAAGAAGATCATTTCTTTGCTGGACCCCATTACTTGATAGTCACAGCAAAATTTATCAACAAAATGAAAATGAAAATTCAAGTTGAAACTGAACAGAATCACACAAAAAATTGAAAGAAAACAACACAACTTTTATGAAATGTATAATTTTATTTGATAATCTGATCATCTGATTTGCGTCACAATTTTAATTTCTTCTCCATCAACTCTGATATATCATAGTAGTACCAAGCAGGACCGATCTGTCATCCATTATTTATTAATCCCTTCTCAATAATTTGGACATTGAATTGCAAATTGATACCAATTTGTCCTAAACTATACTCCAAATCGTCTATGTCTTCCTCCACGTCGTCAACCTGCTCCTCCTCCTCCTCCTCGTCCTCCCTTGGAGATAATTGCTAAGATGAGCAGCTTGGAAGACAATTCTGCAGAAATGTTGAGATCCTCAATACTTCAGTTGTAAAGATTTGCTCACATTCAGGGCATTGACCAATCTGTTGTTGGCCAAACAGCCTGTCTAAACTCAGGCTGCAGTAAGAATGCCAGCATGGTAATGTCTGGAATTCTAAGCCAAGTTCTCTTTTGCAACTGGGACATTGGAAAACAGATAAATCTTTGCAACAAGCGATTGAATTGGATTTGTGACTTGATTTCCACGTATATCGTCCAACAGAAAGATCAACCTGAAAATTAAGAGAATACAAAATAATTCAGGAGCAAAAAAATATAAAATTCATGTTTCAAGCCATGAAAGGATGAAGTAAAAAGAGGAAAATAGTTCATTTACAAAATTTCACATAAACTGTCCTGGCAGCTCCTAAGTTTTTAGAATAAAATAAACAAAGAAATTTACCTGTAAGAGTATAAAAGACAAATTCATGAATATGTGTTTGAGAAAAAGAGGTGGGGAGAGTAAGAGAGAAAGTAATGGATTTCAGAGAGAGAAAGAGAGATCAAAAAGAAATAGGCAGAAAGTAAGTAGAGAGTGGCTATAAATAATGGAATACAAACCCTTTATTAGTAAGGAATTGAAGGATTCCAAAAGTCAACTTGTGCACAGCTTCTCAGAATGGCAAGCTCTGTGAAGATAAAGGATAGGCTGTATTTAATGAAATATATGATTTATGTTACACACATACATGGTTAATGACATAGTGAAATGAAGATACAGTTGAAAAGAGACAGAAAAAAAGAGAGCATGTCTGTCACAACTACCTTTAACACCCCTTTCTGACTTTATAGCTTTTGCACTATCTATTAGAAATTGTCAAAATAAGTTCCTTCAATTTTTAAGTAATTCTGGTTTGTTGATATGTATACAGACTTTACAATTGGGATTAGGGAGTTTGAAACTTGAACTTTTAAGATGATTTTTTTCAGGATATAGAGGGCATATGGCCTCTGTAAATGTAACTAGAAAGCTTTACTGCATTTCAAATGGAAATATCATCCCGAAGTATTCGATTAATTCTTTTGTGATGTTGGAAAGATTTTTGTCAAATTTCAATATCCTTCGGACAGTCTCAACGATTAAAATGTCTATTTATTCTCCATTCTTTTCCTCAAAGTCTTTAAAAAGCACAATTTCTGCTGACAATGTTGTTTCTTACATAACAATATAAAAGCTGAACGTCTAAGCTGTCTAAACTCGTTTCATTATACAAATATGATTGAAAAAATACAAATTATTCTAGTTTTCACGTGACATACAGTACACTCTTTATGAGACAAACTCGTTTGAATTTGCGAAAAAACGACTTGATTGCTTGATTGTTAAGTCATAAATTTGCACTAAAAAAGTATTTTTATCCTAACATCAAACATTTTTTTTGGCAAAAAAAAATTTGAAATATAAACCCTTTCATTCCTCTTAATCAAGAAAAAAAATTATCTCAATAATCATACCTTTTAACTTTAATCAAACAATTAAACGTTTTTTTGTTTTTTTTATTTGAATTTGGTACATAATTTCTGAATTGAATTACTTGAAATACTCCAAATTCAATTGATATATCTTTAACTACTGTCATGCTTTTGACTGATATCTTCGTATCGACCACCGCATGGAACGTGTTTTTAACAGAAAGATGGCTGCCTTAATGAATTGTCAATGAAAAATCTTTTCAACACTTCTTCATGACTTTATACATGATGACAACGACCAGAATTAGCATCGCCTAGGGTGTCAAAATACTAAGGGCTCAATCATTTTTCTGGAGGGCCACTAAGTATGTTGAAAAAAAGACAAAGAGACATCATTTACAATTATTTTAGTAATATTTAAAAGAAGTATTCAAACAAACAAACAAATAAAATAATTAATTTAAAACTACGAATGAGATTAGATTGATAACATGAAAAAGATAACTTGTGTACATGAATGGCGGATATGGTGCAAAGAAACGGTATTCACAACTACTTTCTTGTCGCTGTTGTTGTAAAAAAACGCTAAGAGAGATTTCAAAATTAAAAATTAACCATTCAACCATTGTTCATTCGAATGGAATTGACTGAGACTTGATCGTGTTTTCTAAAATCGTACAAATGACCTAATTAACGACAGAATAGTGTTTCCTATTTTGAGTAGGTAAGGCGGGAAATTTCTTGATCAGTACCGCTGTATCTATTTTATCTACTTATCTTCAGGTAACCATCTAAGATATTTAGATGATAGAAATTGAGGGTTTTTGTATACTTACGATTCGTTCTGCTCTGTTCTGTTCAGTTCTGTTCTGAATTCACCTCTGTAAAATTGATTTGGGAGAGAGAAAGGTGTTGCTCCGTTGACCAGGGTCTGAGTTGAATTGAATGAAGATTAGTGTCGTCGGCTTCGGTCAGCGACACAACGTGCAGGACAACAAGGGATTTCATTGGATGAGAGTATACGCCCCCTTTTCCCCCTGACAGTTGGTCGTCTATTGACAACGATCAAGGGGCCGGGATAAAAAGGGAGAGCAGGAGGAAAAATGGTGGTAAATTTTCTTATTTTCTTCAAAATGACCCCCATACATTTAGCAAGGAACGAAACAAGATAAAAAAAGGACAACTACCAGTTTAGGTATTTGATGTGTGATGAATATTAATAAATATGGAATATAATTCCGTCAAGTTTTATCTCAGGTGAATAAAACAAAAATGTGCAACAAAATGAAATTTTGAAGTATTTTAACGCTCATTAAATTGAATATTCCTTTTTTTCAGTTTATTTAATCAAGTAAAAAAGTTGATTTCCTTCAAATAATAGAGAAAATGGTTGGTTTATTATTGTTTTTCATAAATGCAATATGAACTAAAACGCCTTTCAATTATTCCAACATTTGAATTTATTTAAAGCTTCGATGTAGCTCAAAGGATCAACAATAAAAAAAACAAAAAACAAAAGTAAAGAAGAAAGTTTTATTCAATGCATTTAGCAATAAATAAAATTGTAAGATCTCAACTGAAAACATTCAAAGAAGTTCAGCACTAATATATATTCAATGGTTATAAAACACCGCGGCAAAAACTTTTATTCACAACTGAAAACCTAAAGATCATTTCAGACGAAATCCAATGTCTTCACAGAAAAATCAAAATCCAATACATTTTTTATGTTGAATTCAAAAACTCTCCGCAAAAGATACAACACAGAAATGGCAAAATAATAATTCCATTAGAAGATGTAATTAAATTATAAAAATAAATCATACATCTATATTCCTATATGAACTGAGTATATAGTCTCTTGTAGTAGAAGCAATTATTCTCTGCAGACAAAATATAAATACTTCTTGTGGATAGGTAATGGATCATTAAATTTATTGTGAAGTTTTTATTATTGAAAATGTTTGTATTCAAATCCTTATATATTCAGCGTGTCTGAATAAACCAAAATAATACATTTGTTTTCATCTTTGTGATGTGAAAATCCAAATGAAAAACTGCAAAAGACTCGTAACTGCAGTCAAATGAATGAAAGTGATCGCACATGATAAATGTCCAACTAACAATTTCAAAAAACAATATTTCCATTATTTCTAGGGCTCCATCTTTTTTTCTTTTTCTTTTTTATGATTCTTGGGGTGCAGGAGGCTTTAAGTAAAGATTTAGTATTGTGGCTCTAAAAACAACTAAGATATATATATATATATGTATACATATACATATACATATATATATACATATATATATATATATTATATATATATATATATATATATATATATATATATATAATTAGATATATACAGACCTGAATACAAGCATATACATATATATATATATATATATATATATATATATATATATATATATATATATATATATATATTTGTGCGTGTGTCTGTGTGTGTATACAGATATATATGTGCATATATATACATATGCATGTATATATACATATATATATATGTGTGTATGTGTGTGTATATATACATATATATATATATGTGCATATATATATATGCATATATTTATACATGTATATATATGTATATATATTCACCATATATGTATATACATATATATATATATAAATACATATATATATATATACATATATATATATAAATACATATATATATATATATACACACATATATATATATATATATATATATATATATATATATATATATATATATATGTATACATATATATATATATATGCATCAACACACACATATATTTTCTTCAATTGAACTGATTCAATAAAAAAAGATTCTGAAATAATTGACACCCAGCTCCCCCCCTCCCTCCACGATCTGCCATAATAATAATAATTTGGATAATGATTTTTTGCAAATTGCCAACAAAGGCACGGAATTACAGAAGGTAAACAAGTGCAGTGCTATTCTCAGATGGATAGTTTATTCATTTCTTTTCCCACATTGTTTACATATGAATCGAGACTGGCTGCTTCCGGGTCAAACTTCATTCTGTTAGAAGCTTACAAGTTTATGAAATATTATTCCGTTGACTGGAGAGGATCTTCAAACTTTGCCCCTGAGAGGGACTTAGTAAAATTCTATCATGATATTTTTCTAGATAAATAACAAACGATTGATCATTCTAGAAAGAAGAAAATCAAATTATACTTGCCTGAATTGTCACGAAAAAGAAAAATGTCACTAAAATTCCCTGCCACAAAATCAAGGAAAAACTATTGAATTTCTTTCGTACTGAATTTTAACAAAATTCAAAATATCTATATTTGCAATTTCTTTCTTTGTTTTCTCGCTTCTCTACCTTTTGCACATGATCTCTCTCCATTTTCATAAACAAGTTGAAGATTCCCTTTTGCCTTAATTTTAATGAAAACAGCAAATAGATTGAAAAAGAAAAAAGATCTTGAGCAAAAAAATAACCGACAAAGAAAAAAGTTGCTAGACAATTGGAAAGGCATTAGATTAGACAAGACCAACGTCAGAAGACAATTGGACAGGAGTCAGATTAGACAAGACCAACGTCAGAAAACAATTGGGAAGGCACCAGATTAGACAAGACAGACGTCAGAAGACATTGGAAAGGCATCAGATTAGACAAGACCAACGTCAGAAGACAATTGGGAAGGCATCAGATTAGACAAGACCAACGTCAGAAAACAATTGGGAAGGCACCAGATTAGACAAGACAGACGTCAGAAGACATTGGAAAGGCATCAGATTAGACAAGACCAACGTCAGAAGACAATTGGGAAGGCATCAGATTAGACAAGACCAACGTCAGAAAACAATTGGGAAGGCACCAGATTAGACAAGACAGACGTCAGAAGGCATTTATGGTTTAGACAAAAGGTTATCAAGTGCTCGTTAACATATTTGATTTCTTGAAATATTTTTTTAATCTATGAACAACTTATCAATCGATTACCGGATGAGTATTTTCTAAATTTAAACTTTCTTTTCCACATCACATACAAGATCAAATACCCATTCTAATGGGTATTATAAATTGCTAAGCAAAACAGGAAGAGAAAAATACACAGATAAAAGTTAGATAATGTTTCATTTCATTTGTTTTTAGAATTGATTTGATATCACTTTTTACACTGTTAGAAAGAAAAGGGCGGTACTATTGAATGAGCAAGGTGCCAATGTCAAAAAAGATGTTTGGTTAATATGGAAAAAGGGACAGCTTGATGTGAAAAGGAGAGGTGGATAATGTTGAAAAAAAATTCCCCTCAATCGTCAAAATCCAGAGGGAGATTTTTTTATTATAAAAAATATCTTATTTGCATTTTGACCCTTGAAAGTGGAAAAAAAAGTTTCCCTGCGTATTTTGTTCTTTAAAACTTGAAGAAAAAACTTACCCTGCATTTCGACCCCCAAAAGTTACCCAACATGAATTTTGATCTCTAAAAGTAAAAAAAAAAAATACATTTTTTATTTTAATCTCTAAAAGTGTGGAAAAATGTTTTTTTCTCAATTTTGACCCTTAAAGTGGAAGGATTCCCTTTTTCTTGAAGTGAAAAAATCCCTTCTTCAATGTTAACATCTATAAGGGAAAGAGAAACTTCCCTTTCCCATTAGGACCCCTGAAATTAAATAAAAAAAATCTCCCTCTCAATTATGACCCCCAAAGTGACCCCTTGAAGCTATTGGAAATCTCCTCCGATAGTAAACTTTCAAAAGAAAATCACCTCCTTATTTTGAACCTTAAGGTTGAAAAAATATTTCCTCTGCAATTTCGACCACAAAAAATGTTTAAATCCCCCGTTGAATTTAAACCTTTAAAGTGAAAAGAATAAAGTCTCAGGATTTTGACTGATTTAAGTGGAAAATAGTTATTGTAGGAATTGTTTAGCAATATGATTTGAGGTTTTGACCTGATGTCAGCAGTCAATGTTATTCTTAATGGGAAACATTCAGGTAGAAATTTACCTAAGACTACTAAAGTTAAATAAAATTCAATTTCCTTCAAATCTTAAGAAAAATTAGAGGTTTATTTACACTTTTTGAAATGTAATAGAAAATATGGATATAAATAAACTATTCAATATCTTCCAATGACAGTAATTATTCTTTGCACATAAAATATAATACTTTGTATGAATACGCAATGAATCATAAAATAATTGTAATATGTGTATAGATGAATATTTTGAATTCAAAATACTTATATTTGCTGTGTGTCAGAATCCAGATTTTATCAGGAGTGTTATTCAGTTTTGAATTCATGGAAAAATGTATGTAGACCAAATAATACATTTGTTTTCTTCTGTGAACAATTCTCACAGACATATGGGTTTTACATTTTTATTGTGGGAAAATAACACAGATGATTGGGGTTAGCAGGTAGTTGTAGAATTCTGGCCCAAAACACTCATGAATTGGCCAAATGCCAAATTGTTATGAAAGCAATAATTCTATTATTTTTCTAGTGAGGAAACATTGCTGATCTTTAGTAATAATGTTACATTTACATTCATTTAATTGATTCAGCAGTTGTTTGGTTTTTTCTTTTGTCAAAACCCCCACACATAACCTGTTAAAGGCTATCAAACTTGGCAAGAGACTTCAGACAATGGATAAAGAGTGAATGTGAAAATTCAAATGAAAATTTTCTAATTGGTCACCAGCAGGGATACCATTATATAAAAATTGCCTTTAACACTCAGGCCATAACTGTTAATTTGCAATCAAAGACAGGCTGCTGACAAATTAAGATGAAGGTAAATTATCACAATAAGTCAAATAAATAAATGAATGAATAAATATTAATACCAAGATTAGCAATTCTTGATCTAATCAAAACAATTCTTTTCATAACAATTTTGATAATTTTCTGCTTGTTTTTTTTGTGAAATATCTCCTGCTTATTTATTAACTCTGGTCACCAGTGAAATGTTTTCTTTCCTTGATGGCAGGGCTTGTGTAGGATGTATTATTGTGTTTTTTGTTGATTCAATCCATTAGAACTTTTATTTCCCTGGCTGTTTAAACTTAAATGTTGATGATTTCATCTAATTTTAGTTGTATTAAACCTTAAAATAGATTGAAACATTGTAATTATCCAAAGTGAATTCACAATGGAAAGATGCTTATTGGGAGTAAATAAAATTATAAACTTCAAAATTTCCCAACTCCACTTATCTCCATGTAGCTATTTAGGAGACATTGAATGCTGCTCGACTGATGGATGATTGTAGATAATAATCCCCAAATGTCAACTGAGTGGAGACTTGAGTTCAGAAGTAAATGGATAAAATTCTAATTAGTATCCTTAAAGTTTAAAGACAATCACATTGGATGTGGATGAGGAAATTGCAATAAAAAACCTTACAAGACTGAATTAAGCAAACATAAGATATGAACTAATAGAGAAAATCCTAATAGAAATCTGCAGAATACCAGTGGCTGCAGACCTCTCGTCAGAAGTGAAAGAAGAGATTCAATTAATAATCTGCAGAAGACTTCAGACCAAAGTCAACAGGTCAGAAATAAATTAGGAAATTCAAATAAACTCTACAATAGTAAAGATGCACGTATCAGATCAGAAGTAAATGAGAAAATTGAAATAATAATCCAGACAAGACAGAAGACTGCAGATATCAGGTCAAAAATGAATAAGAAAACTTCAATGAAAACTTCACAATAACTTTATTTTCATTTCCCTCCTTTGTCTCTAGCTTCTCTTCCTTTTACACATGCTCCATCTCCACAAAGCAAAATGGAAATTTGAATCTGCTTTTGCCATAATTTCCACAATTGCAAGGAATTCTGCTGGAATGTCTGCAATTCTCCAATGCATTCTCTACAAGATCACACCTGTGGATTTACCTTAGTCATAAAATAAGGGTCTTTTGGATGAACAATTATTCTAAGCACTTGAAACAGAAGCAAAACTGCCATTTTTATCCATATGTGATGAAATTTTTTTCTTTTCTTACGGATAAATATGGATTTATCTGATATATTTATTTATATTCCATCAAAATTCCACCATTTTATATCAAATCAAAATGAACTTACCTCTATTTGATATTCATTCAATAGAAAAACAAGATAATTTGCAGAAAATCTAGAAAATTTTGGTAATGCGAATATTCTGAGCGGACAGATGATTTGTAATGATGGGTTTGTTTGTTTTTACAATTAATTTGAGGCATATCAGATGCAGAGAGAGTGGTTGATAATTGGAATGAATGAGATGATTATTTCCCCGACCTCATATTAAGTGTTTGTGTAAATGATTATTATTAAATAATTGAATAGGAACCATCATACCAGTACTTTTGGAACTGAAAACTCGAGATTCTCTTCTTTAGAAGAAATATTGATGGATCCAAATTTTTCAGCTTTTCTTTTATACTTCAGATAATCAACTTCAATAAGAAAAAATTCTTCACCTTCAAAAACCATATTTTAAATGGATTACATCAATTCAAATATATCAAACAGGATCATATAGAATAATTGTCTTTTCAATAGCAGTGCAATGGATTTTGTTGTTTCTCTGCCACAAGATTTGCAATGTCAAGTTCAGAAGGAACTCTGTTATGGATCATCTGACAAACCCCAGGTTAAGAACCACTGAATGAGATGATTATTTCCCTGACCTCATATTAGGTGTTTGTGTAAATGATTATTTGCTTCTGTCAAATAAACAGTCTGGCTCTAAACACTGGACTCTTCCACTGAGGGCTTGGAATAAGGGGGATTTTCTTTACTGCTATCTACAAGTCATTCTATTAAGATGAATAATTTGTACTTTATTAATGAATTCAAAATTTGAACTGTAGGAAAAAGATCATTCCTTTGCTGGACCCCATTACTTGATAGTCACAGCAAAATTTATCAACAAAATGAAAATGAAAATTCAAGTTGAAACTGAACAGAATCACACAAAAAATTGAAAGAAAACAACACAACTTTTATGAAATGTATAATTTTATTTGATAATCTGATCAGCTCTCCGACTGTTTCAGACTTTCTTCATATTTTTTCAACAATTTGCGCCACAATTTTAGTTTCTTCTCCATCAACTCTGATATATCATAGTAGTACCAAGCAGGACCAATCTGTCGTCCATTATTTATTAATCCCTTCTCAATAATTTGGACTTTGAATTGCAATTTTATATCAATTTGTCTTAAACTATATTCCAGATTGTCTATATCTTCCTCCACCTCGTCAACATGATCCTCCTCCTTGTCCTCCCCTAGTGATAATTGCTCAGATGAGCAGCTTGGAAGACAATTCTGCAGAAATGTTGAGATCCGCAATACTTCAGTTGTAAAGATTTGCTCACATTCAGGGCATTGACCAATCTGTTGTTGGCCAAACAGCCTGTCTAAACACAGGCCGCAGTAAGAATGCCAGCATGGTAATGTCTGGAATTCTAAGCCAAGTTCTATTTTGCAACCGGGACATTGGAAAACAGGTAAATCTTCGCATGAAGCCATTGTGTTGGATTTGTGACTTGATTTCCACGTATATCGTCCAACAGAAAGATCAACCTGAAAATTAAGAGAATACAAATAATTCAGGAGCAAAAAAATATAAAATTCATGTTTCAAGCCATGAAACGATGAAGTAAAAAGAGGAAAATAGTCTATTTACAAAATTTCACATAAACTGTCCTGGCAGCTTCTAAGTTTTTAGAATAAAATAAACAAAGAAATTTACCTGTAAGAGTATAAAAGACAAATTCATGAATATGTGTTTGAGAAAAAAGAGGTGGGGAGAGTGAGAGAGAAAGTAATGGATTTCAGAGAGAGAAAGAGAGATCAAAAAGAAATAGGCAGAAAGTAAGTAGAGAGTGGCTATAAATAATGGAATACAAACCCTTTATTAGTAAAGAATTGAAGGATTCCAAACGTCAACTTGTGCACAGCTTCTTAGAATGGCAACCTCTGTGAAGATAAAGGATAGGCTGTATTTAATGAAATATATGATTTATGTTACACACATACATGGTTAATGACATAGTGAAATGAAGATACAGTTGAAAAGAGACAGAAAAAAAGAGAGCATGTCTGTCACAACTGCCTTTAACACCCCCTTCCGACTTTATAGTTTTTGCACTCTCTATTAGAAATCGTCAAAATAAGTTCCCTCAATTTTTAAGTAATTCTGGTTTGTTGATATGTATACAGACTTTACAATTGGGATTAGGGAGTTTAAAACTTGAACTTTTAAGATGATTTTTTCAGGATATAGAGGGCATATGGCCTCTGTAAATGTAACTAGGAAGCTTTACTGCAACCTCACTTTCTGCATTTCAAATGGAAATATCATCCCGAAGTATTTGATTAATTCTTTTGTGATGTTGGAAAGATTTTTGTCAAATTTCAATATCCTTCGGACAGTCTCAACGATTAAAATGTTTATTTATTCTCCATTCTTTTCCTCAAAGTCTTTAAAAAGCACAATTTCTGCTGAAAATGTTGTTTCTTACATAACAATATAAAAGCTGAACGTGAAAACCGTCTAAACTCGTTTCATTATACGAATATGATTTTTTTTAAAATACAAATTATTCTAGTTTTCTTGTGACGTACAGTCCATTCTTTATGAGACAAACTCATTTGAATTTGCGAAAAAACGACTTAATCGCTTGATTGTTAAGTCATAAATTTGCACTAAAAAAGTATTTTTATCCTCACATCAAACATTTTTTTGGCAAAAAAAAATTGAAATATAAACCCTTTCATTCCTCTTAATCAAGAAAAAAAAAATTATCTCAATAATCATACCTTTTAACTTTAATCAAACGATGAAAGGTTTTTATTTGAATTTGCTACATAATTTCTGAATTGAATTACTTGAAATACTCCAAATTCAATTGATATATCTTTAATTACTGTCATGCTTTTGACTGATATCTTCGTACCGACCACCGCATGGAACGTGCTTTTAACAGAAAGATGGCTGCCATCATAGATTGTCCACGAAAAATCTTCTTTGAAACTTCTTCATGACTTTATATATGATGACAACGACCAGAATTAGTATCGCCTAGGGTGTCAAAATACTAAGGGCTCAATCATTTTTCGGGGGGCCACTAAGTATGTTGAAAAAGACAAAGAGACATTTTTTACAATTATTTTAGTAATATTAAAAAGAAGTATTCAAACAAACAAATAAAATAATTCATTTAAAACTACGAATGAGATTAGATTGATAACATGAAAAAGATAACTTGTGTACATGAATGGCAGATATGGTGCAAAGAAACGGTATTCACAACTACTTTCTTGTCGCTGTTGTTGTAAGAAAACGTTAAGAGAGATTTCAAAATTAAAAATTAACCATTCAACCATTGTTCATTTGGATGGAACTGACTGAGACTTGATCTTGTTTTCTAAAATTGTACAAATGACCTAATTAACGACAGAATGGTGTTTGCTATTTCGAATAGGTTAGGCAGGAAATTTCTTGTTCAGTAGCGCTGTATCTATTCTATCTACTTATCTTCAGGTAACTAACTAAGAGATTTATATGATCAAAATTGAGGGTTTTTCTATACTTACGATTCGTTCTGCTCTGTTCTGTTCAGTTCTGTTCTGAATTCACCTCTGTAAAATTGAGTTGGGAGAGAGAAAGGTGTTGCTCCGTTGACCAGGGTCTGAGTTGAATTGAATGAAGATAAGTGTCGTCGGCTTCGGTCAGCGACACCACGTGCAGGACAACAAGGGATTTCATTGGATGAGAGTATACGCCCCCTTTTCCCCCTGACAGTTGGTCGTCTATTGACAACGATCAAGGGGCCGGGATAAAAGGGAGAGCTGGAGGAAAATGGTAGTAAATTTTCTTATTTTCTTCAAAATGACCCCTATACATTTAGCAAGGAACAAAACAAGAAAAAAAAGGACAACTACCAGTTTAGGTATTTGATGTGTGATGAATATTAATAAATATGGAATATAATTCCGTCAAGTTTTATCTCAGGTGAATAAAACAAAAATGTGCAACAAAATGAAATTTTGAAATATTTTAACGCTCATTAAATTGAATATTCCCTTTTTCAGTTTATTTAATCAAGTAAAAAAGTTAACTTCCATCAAATAATAGAGAAAATGATTGGTTTATTATTGTTTTTCATAAATGCAATATGAACTAAAACGCCTTTCAATTATTCCAACATTTGAATTTATTATAAGCTTCGATGTAGCTCAAAGGATCAACAATAAAAAACAAAAAAACGAAAGTAAAGCAGAAAGTTTTATTCAATGCATTTAGCAATAAATAAAATTGTAAGATCTCAACTGAAAACATTCGGAGAAGTTCAGCACTAATATATATTTAATTGTTATAAAACACCAGGGCAAAAACTTTTATTCACAACTGAAAACCTAAGGATCATTTGAGACGAAATCCAATGTCTTCACAGAAAAATCCAAATCCAATACATTTTTTATGTTGAATTCAAAAACTCTCCACAAAAGATACAACACAGAAATGGCGAAATATTAATTCCATTAGAAGATGTGATTAAATTATAAAAATAAATCATACATCTATATTCCTATATGAATGGAGTATATAGTCTCTTCTAGTAAAAGCAATTATTCTCTGCACACAAAATATAAATACTTCTTGTGGATAGGTAATGAATCATCAAATTTATTGTAAAGTATTTATTATTGAAAATGTTTGTATTCAAATCCTTATATTTGCAGCGTGTCTGAATAAACCAAAATAATACTTTTGTTTTCATCTTTGTACAATTTGTGGAGACATACGGGTGTTGATTTCTTTTCTAGGAGACACATTTGACCTGGCAACCCATCTGGTCAGGGGAAGTTGAATTCAAATGAAAATTCAAACAATATTAAGATTACACTCATCGGGTGAAAATCAGATGTGAAAATCCAAATGAGAAACTGCAAAAGACTCGTAACTGCAGTCAAATGAATGAAAGTGATCGCACATGATAAATGTCCAACTAACCATAAAAAAAAACAGTATTTCCATTATTTCTAGGGCTCCATGTTTCTTTTATTTTCTTTTTTATGATTCATGGAGTGCAGAATGCTTTAAGTAAAGATTTAGCATTGTGGCTCTAAAAACAACAAAGATACACACACACACACACACACACACACACACACACACACATATATATATATATATATATCTATATATATATATATGTATATATATATATATCTATATATATATATATATACATATATATATATATATATATATATATATATATATATATATATATATAATAAGATATACACAGACCTGAATACAAGCATATATATACACACACACACACACACACATATATATATATATATATGTGTGTGTGTGTGTGTGTGTGTGTGTGTGTACGTGTGTGTGTGTATATACATACATATATATATATGTGCATATATATATATATACATATATAAACATATATATATATACACATATATATGTGTGTATTTGTGTGTATATATACATATATATATACATATATTGTGTGTATATATACATATATATATATGTGCACATATATATATGCATATATATATATATATATATATATATATATATATATATATATATATATATATATATATATATTCGCCATATATATATATATGCACCAACACACACGTATATTTTTCTTCAATTGAACTGATTCAAAAAAAAAGATTCTGAAATAATCGACACCCAGCCCCCACCTCATGGTCCTTGATCCTCCCCAATAATAATAATTTTCGATAATGATTTTTGCAAATTGCCAACACAGGCACGAAATTACAGAAGGTAAACAAGTTCAGTGCTATTCTCAGATGGATAGTTTATTCATTTGTTTTCCCACATTGTTTACATATGAATCGAGACTGGCTGCTTCCGGGTCAAACTTCACTCTGTTAGAAGCTTACAAGTTTATGAAATATTATTCCGTTGACTGGAGAGGATCTTCAAACTTTGCCCCAGAAAGGGACTTAGTAAAATTCTATCATGATATTTTTCTAAATAAATAACAAACGATTGATCATTCTAGAAATAATAAAATCAAATTATACTTTCCTGAATTGTCACAAAAGAGAAAAATGTCACTAAAATTCCCTGCCACAAAATCAAGGAAAAACTATTAAATTTTCTTTCATACTGAATTCTAACAAAATTCAAAATATCTTTATTTCCAATTCCTTCCTTTGTTTTCTCGCTTCTCTTCCTTTTGCACATGATCTATCTCCATTTTCATAAACAAGTTGAAGATTTGCTTTTGCCTTAATTTTAAGGAAAACACCAAATAGATTGACAAAGAAAAAAGATCTTGAGCAAAAAAATAACCGACAAAGAAAAAAGTTGCTAGACAATTAGACAGGCATTAGATTAGACAAGACCAACGTCAGAAGACATTCTATGTTTAGACAAGAGGTTATCAAGTTCTTGTTAACATGGTGGATTTCTGGAGATAATTTTTAGTCTATGAGCAACTTATCAATCAATCACCAGATGAGTATTTTCTAAATTCAAACTTTCTTTTCCACCAACTCTCACATCACGTATTCTATACCAAATACCCATTCTAATGGATATGGTTAATTGCTCTCCAAAAAGGAATAGAAAGTGACACAGATAAAAGTTAGAGAATGTTTCATTTCATTTGTTTTTAGAATTGATTTGATACCATTTTTTACACTGTTAGAAAGAAAAGGGCGCTAGTATTGAAGAAGCAAGGTGCTAATGTCAAAAAAGATGTTTGGTTAACATGTAAGAAGGGTCAGGCTGATGTGAAAAGAAGAGGTGGATAATGTTGAAAAAAAATTCCCCTCAATCGTCAAAATCCAGAGGGAGATTTTTTTTATTAAAAAAAATATCTTATTTGCATTTTGACCCTTGAAAGTGGAATAAAAATTTTCCCTGCGTATTTCGTTCTTTAAAACTTGAAGAAAAAAATTACCCTGCATTTCGACCCCCAAAAGTTACCCAACATGAATTTTGATCTCTAAAAGTAAAAACAAAAATAATTTTTTTATTTTAATCACTAAAAGTGCGGAAAAAAACTTTTCCCTCAATTTTGACCCTTAGAAGTGAAAGGATTCTCTTTTCTTGAAATGAAAAATATCCCTTCTTCAATGTTGACCTTTATGAATGAAAGAGAAACTTCCTTTTCCCATTTGGACCCCTGAAAGTAAATAAAAAAAATCTCCTCCCTCAATTATGACCCCCAAAGTGACCCCTTAAAGCAATAGGAAATCCCCTCCAATTGTAAACTTTAAAAAGGAAATAACGTCCTAATTTTTAACCTTAAGGTTGAAGAAATATTCTCTCAGCAATTTTTACCACAATTTTTTTCTAAATCCCCCGTTGAATTTGAACGTTTAAATTGAAAAGAATAACTTCTCTGGATTTTGACTGATTTAAGTGGAAAATAGTTATTGTAGGAATTGTTTAGCAATATGATTTAAGAATAAAATAATTTTCTTTAGTGAATGGTCAAGTTGACTTCCATTTGAAAAAAAATGAATTAGATTTATCATCATTAGCGACATCAGTTGAGATCATGACGATAGGAGAAGCAAAATCCATCTGAGTCCGTCTTCCCGTCTGACTGTCTGTCTCTCTGTCTCACCTTCATCATCTCTTAGCTCTCCATTGTTTCTTTCTTTTTTCCTTTTGTTCTTTCTTTCTCTCTCTAACGTCCTTATTTGCCCTCTAAAATTGAAAGATGAAAATAATTCTTGCGTGCGATTGACAGAATCAGTGATCCTCAAATTTTTTGCCTTGGAAAATGTACCTAAACCGTACTACATCAAAATATGTTCTAATGAATGCATAACTATTCAAGGTATCCATGCACAACCAATAAACATCGCGGTATGAAATTTGTTGAGAAATGTATTTGCGACATTTTTTAAATAAAGAACGCATTTTTATCTCCAAAAATTGAGTTGAGAAAAAAAAAATCTATTTTAACGTCATATCTTTATTTCTGAGATTGAGTTGAGGAGAAAAAGAATTAAAAATATTCTCTTATTACGTCATCAAAAGAAAGTTGTCTTCCAAATGAACTTCAACAAAACGAATGTCATGTACAGCAAACATTTTGAGGACAAAGACACAACAATCAAAATCGAAGATAATTTTACACTCCGTCTAGATAAATTGTTCAAGATGATATCTTGTCATATTCATATTTAATATGGTTAAGTTCATATAGTCACATATTTTTATAGACTTGCAAATAATGTCTTTATGTTGCTATCCCAATCAGCATCTTTGACAAATTCTTACCATCATTTAGCTGAAACCCGCCCGATAGGGCAGTTTCCAGTTAGTAAGTATATACATGAAATTGTATTTAAAGGTAAGTTATGATTAAGTTTTGTATCATAATAACTTTTTTTAGATAAGCCCTTTCGAAAATCGATGAAATCTACCTTTGAGACTTTCTCCAAGATCAAGCAAATATACATACTACACAAATTAACAGAAAGTAAGGGTCCAGTTTCGTATTACAGATACACTGAACAAAGAACCCACCTCCCTGAATTCCTGATATTTTCTTTTGAATGACTAAAAAGTCCAAGTCCTTCCCCTGGGTCTGCCAAGTATGCATTGTAAATTTGGCTGAGCTGCACAAATGTTTGTCAAAGACAAGGAGACACGATTGTTTTGTAGGAATGAATTTTTGACGAAAATAAATCTCATCATCATTATAAGGCTGTAAGTTTTTTATGGATCCACACCAAAGTTTAATAATTTTACATGGATCCACCCTCAAAACGTAATTTCTTCTTCCCTTGTCTGATTACAGCCAAATTTCCATGAAATCTTATAGAAATTCATTGAAAAAATTCTTAGATATCTCGGGGATAAATATAAAATTTTGATATTTTTATCTAATTTGTATTTAAATACATTGTAGGGACGACTATTTTGCAGGGATCTGATTTAAAATACAATCACTTCTTTCCCAGTGTACTGTAAATCTATGCTCAAAATCTCATGGAAATCTACTGAGACCTTTTGGAGGTATCAGGTAGACAGTTATGAGTATATACATCAATTTATAAGAACAGAAAGATATCTGTCAATTGAGGAAAGATACCTGGATCCGTCCCAAATCTTCACTATCTCTTTCTTACAGCATGACAAATCTTTCTACTAAATGTCATCAAACTCAAAGTCTTACATGCATGCAATTTAATGTTAAAATGGTCTTAGAAACATTTGTTTCATCAACTCACATATCTTTATGGCTTCCCATTCAACCATTGACTTGTAACATCTATGATGGAATGATTAAGAAAATTCAGATAAAAATCATCACAAGATTACTGACTTCAGACATCAGGTCAGGAATAAGTCAGAAAAGTCAATCAATTATTTATGCATGGCCAGAAACTGTAAACATGATGTCAACATTAGGAAACTTTCAGAATTCAATGAAAATTAATTTTCTTCGGTTACATTAATATCATCAAACTTCATTGCTGAAATCAAAACTAAAAGATTCATTAATTTGGTTTGCAAGAATTCTAGCAAATTCAACATCATTGAAAGTGTTAATATTTGATCGAAGGGAATTTGGGGGAATGAGTAAAAAGAATTTATCTATCTATTGTTGTGAGAAATGTTGAGACTGCAGATATCATATCAACAGGTAATTGAAAATATTAGATAGAAATCTACACAAAACTACTGACATCAGGTTTTAACCTGATGTCAGCAGTCAATGATCTTCTTAATGGGAAACATTCAGGTACAAATCTACCAAAGACTACTAAAGTTTAATAAAATTCAATTTCCTTCAAATCTTAAGACAAATCAAAGGTTTATTTATGCGTTTTGAAATGTAATAGAAAATGAAAATATGAATAAAGTATTCAGTATCTTAAATATCTAAAAGTAATTATTCTTTGAACATAAAATATAATACTTTTTGTGAATAGGCAATGAATCATTAAATAATTGTAATATGTGTATAGATAAATATTTTGAATTCAAAATACTCATATTTGCAGTGTGTCAGAATTTGGATTTTATCAGGAGTGTAATTCAACTTTGAATTCATGGAAAAATGAATGTGAACTATAATAAATTTGTTTTTGTCTGTGAACAAATCTTATAGACATATGGGTGTTACTTTTTTATTGGGGAAAAATAACACAGATGATTGGGGTTAGCAGGTAGTTGTAGAATTCTGGCCCAAAACACTCACGAATTGGCCAAATGCGAAATTGTTATGAAAGCAATAATTCTATTATTTTTCTATCAGAGGAAACATTGCTGATCTTTAGTAATAATGTTACATTTACATTCATTTAATTGATTCAGCAGTTGTCGTTTTTTTCTTTTGTCAAAACCCCCACACATAACCTGTTAAAGGCTATCAAACTTGGCGAGAGACTTCAAACAATGGATGAAGAGTGAATGTGAAAATTCAAATGAAAATTCTTTAATTGGTCACCAGCAGGGATACCATTATATAAAAATTGCCTTTAACACTCAGGCCATAACTGTTAATTTGCAATAAAGACAGGCTGCTGACAAATTAAGATGAAGGTAAATTATCACAATAAGTCAAATAAATAAATGAATGAATAAATATTAATACCAAGATTAGCAATTCTTGATCAAATCAAAACAATTCTTTTCATAACAATTTTGATAATTTTCTGCTTGTTTTTCTTGTGAAATATCTCCTGCTTATTTATTAACTCTGGTCACCAGTGAAATCTTTTCTTCCCTTGATGGCAGGGCTTGTGTAGGATGTATTATTGTGTTTTTTTGTTGATTCAATCCATTAGAACTTTTATTTCTTTAGCTGTTTAAACTTAAATGTTGATGATTTCATTTAATTTTAGTTGTATTAAACCTTAAAATAGATTCAAACATTGTAATTATCCAAAGTGAATTCACAATGGAATGATGCTTATTGAAAGTAAATAAAAATATCAACTTCAAAATTTCCCAACTCCACTTATCTCCATGTAACTATTTAGGAGACATTGAATGCTGCTCGACTGATGGATGATTGTAGATAATAATCCCCAAATGTCAACTGAGTGGAGACTTGATTTCAGAAGTAAAAATAAAATTCTAATTAGTATCCTTAAAGGACTAGAGACAATCACGTTGGATGTGGATGAGGAAATTGCAATAAAAAACCTTACAAGACTAAATTAAGCAAACATAAGATATGAACTAATAGAGAAAATCCTAATAGAAATCCGCAGAATACCAGAGGCTGCAGACCTCTCGTCAGAAGTGAAGGAGAAGATTCAATTAATAATCTGCAGAAGACTTCAGACCAAAGTCAACAGGTCAGAAATAAATTAGGAAATTCAAATAAACTCTAAAATAGTAAAGATGCACATATCAGATCAGAAGTAAATGAGAAAATTGAAATAATAATCCAGACAAGATAGAAGACTGCAGATATCAGATCAAAAATGAATAAGAAAACTTCAATGAAAACTTCACAATATCTTTATTTTTATTTCCCTCCTTTGTCTCTAGCTTGTCTTCCTTTTACACATGCTCCATCTCCAAAAACAAAATGGAAATTTGAATCTGCTTTTGCCATAATTTCCACAATTGCAAGGAATTCTGCTGGAATGTCTGCAATTCTCCAATCCATTCTCTACAAGATCACATTTGTGGATTCACCCTAGTCATAAAATAAGGGTCTTTTGGATGAACACTTATTCTAAGCACTTGAAACAGAAGCAAAACTGCCATTTTTATCAATATGTGATGAAATTTTTTTCTTTTCTTAGGGATAAATATGGATTTATCTGATATATTTATTTATATTCCATCAAAATTCCACCATTTTATATCAAATCAAAATGAACTTACCTCCTATTTGATATTCATCCAATAGAAAAACAAGATAATTTGCAGAAAATCTAGAAAATTTTGGTAATGCGAATATTCTGAGCAGACAGATGATTTGTTATGATGGGTTTGTTTTTACAATTAATTTGAGGCATATCAGATGCAGAGAGACCGGATGATAATTGGAATGAATGAGATGATTATTTCTCTGACCTCATATTAAGTGTTTGTGTAAATGATTATTATTAAATAATTGAATAGGAACTATCATACCAGTGCTTTTGGAACTGAAAACTCGAGATTCTCTTCTTTAGAAGAAATATTGATGGATCCAAATTTTTAAGCTTTTCTTTTATACTTCAAATAATCAACTTCAATAAGAAAAAGTTCTTTACCTTCAAAGACCATATTTTAAATGGATTACATCAATTCAAATATATCAAACAGGATCATATAGAATAATTGTCTTTTCAATAGCAGTGCAATGGATTTTGTTGTTTCTCTGCCACATGATTTGCAATGTCAAGTTCAGAAGGAACGCTGTTATGGATCAACTGACAAACCCCAGGTTAAGAACCACTGAATGAGATGATTATTTCCCTGACCTCATATTAAGTGTTTGTGTAAATGATTATTTGCTTCTGTCAAATAAACAGTCTGGCTCTCAACACTGGACTCTTCCACTGAGGGCTTGGAATAAGGGGGATTTTCTTTACTGCTATCTACAAGTCATTCTATGAAGATGAATAATTTGTACTTTATTAATGAATTCAAAATTTGAACTGTAGGAAGAAAATCATTTCTTTGCTGGACCCCATTACTTGATAGTCACAGCAAAATTTATCAACAAAATGAAAATGAAAATTCAAGTTGAAACTGAACAGAATCACACAAAAAATTGAAAGAAAACAACACAACTTTTATGAAATGTATAATTTTATTTGATAATCTGATCAGCTCTCCGACTGTTTCAGACTTTCTTCATATTTTCTCAACAATTTGCGCCACAATTTTAGTTTCTTCTCCATCAACTCTGATATATCATAGTAGTACCAAGCAGGACCAATCTGTCGTCCATTATTTATTAATCCCTTCTAAATAATTTGGACTTTGAATTGCAATTTGCTATCAATTTGTCCTAAACTATACTCCAGATCGTCTATATCTTCCTCCACGTCGTCAACCTGCTCCTCCTCCTCCTCTTCCTCGTCCTCCCCCAGAGATGATTGCTCAGATGAGCAGCTTGGAAGACAATTCTGCAGAAATGTTGAGATCCTCAATACTTCAGTTGTAAAGAATTGCTCACATTCAGGGCATTGACCAATCTGTTGTTGGCCAAACAGCCTGTCTAAACACAGGCTGCAGTAAGAATGCCAGCATGGTAATGTCTGGAATTCTAAGCCAAGTTCTCTTTTGCAACCGGGACATTGGAAAACTGGTAAATCTTGGCACGAAGCCATTGTGTTGGATTTGTGACTTGATTTCCACGTATATCATCCAAAAGAAAGATCAACCTGAAAATTAAGAGAATACAAATAATTCAGGAGCAAAAAAATATAAAATTCATGTTTCAAGCCATGAAAGGATGAAGTAAAAAGAGGAAAATAGTCTATTTACAAAATTTCACATAAACTGTCCTGGCAGCTTCTAAGTTTTTAGAATAAAATAAACAAAGAAATTTACCTGTATGAGTATAAAAGACAAATTCATGAATATGTGTTTGAGAAAAAGAGGTGGGGAGAGTGAGAGAGAAAGTAATGGATTTCAGAGAGAGAAAGAGAGATCAAAAAGAAATAGGCAGAAAGTATGTAGAGAGTGGCTATAAATAATGGAATACAAACCCTTTATTAGTAAGGAATTGAAGGATTCCAAAAGTCAACTTGTGCACAGCTTCTCAGAATGGCAAGCTCTGTGAAGATAAAGGATAGGCTGTATTTAATGAAATATATGATTTATGTTACACACATACATGGTTAATGACATAGTGAAATGAAGATACAGTTGAAAAGAGACAGAAAAAAAGAGAGCATGTCTGTCACAACTGCCTTTAACACCCCCTTCTGACTTTATAGCTTTTGCACTCTCTATTAGAAATTGTCAAAATAAGTTCCCTCAATTTTTAAGTAATTCTGGTTTGTTGATATGTATACAGACTTTACAATTGGGATTAGGGAGTTTAAAACTTGAACTTTTAAGATGATTTTTTCAGGATATAGAGGGCATATGGCCTCTGTAAATGTAACTAGAAAGCTTTACTGCAACCTCCTTTCCTGAATTTCAAATAGGAATATCATTCCAAAGTATTCGATTAATTCTCTTGTGATGTTGGAAAGATTTTGTCAAATTTCAATATCCTTAGGACAGTCTCAACGATTAAAATGTCTATTTATTCTCAATTCTTTTCTTCAAAGTCTTTAAAAAGCACAATTTCTGCTGACAATGTTGTTTCTTACATAACAATATAAAAGCTGAACGTAAAAACCGTCTAAACTCGTTTCATTATACAAATATGATTAAAAAAATACAAATTATTGTAGTTTTCTTGTGACATACAGTACATTCTTTATGAGACAAACTCATTTGAATTTACGAAAAAACGACTCAATTACTTGATTGAAAAGTCATGAGTTTGCACTAAAAAAGTATTTTTATCCTAACATCAAACATTTTGTTTTGCAAAAAAAAAATTGAAATATAAACCCTTTCTTTCCTCTTAATCAAGAAAAAAAATTATATCGATAATTATAATTTTTAACTTTAATCAAACAATAAAACCTTTTTTTTCAATTTTTTTTATTTGAATTTACTACATTATTTCTGAATTGAATTACTTGAAATACTCCAAATTCAATTGATATATCTTTAACTACTGATATGCTTTTGACTGATATCTTTGTACTGACCACCGCATGGAACGTGCTTTTAACAGAAAGATGGCTTCCTTAATGAATTGTCCATGAAAAATCTTTTCAACACTTCTTCATGACTTTATACATGATGACAACGACCAGAATTAGAATCGCCTAGGGTGTCAAAATACTAAGGGCTCAATCATTTTTCTGGGGGGCCACTAAGTATGTTGAGAAAGGCAAACGGACATTATTTACAATTATTTTAGTAATATTTAAAAAAAAGTATTCAAACAAACAAATAGAAATAATGCATTTAGATTTACGAATGAGATTAGATTGATAACATGAAAAAGATAACTCGTGTACATGAATGGCGGATATGGTGCAAAGAAACGGTATTCACAACTACTTTCTAGTCGCTCTTGTTGTAAAGAAACGCTAAGAGAGATTTCAAAATTAAAAATTAACCGTTCAACCATTGTTCATTTGAATGGAACTGACTGAGACTTGATCGTCTTTTCTATAAACTGAATTCACATATCTGCTAACTACCGATGCTAAAACGGTGCAGGAATAAGATCCATGAAAGGCATGACCGAAAGATTAAGGGTGGCAAAATCAGTTCCATCATCAAATGACCCAATTAAGGGCAGAATGGTGTTTGCTATTTCGAATAGGTAAGGTGGGAAATTTCATGTTCAGTAGCGCTGTATCTATTCTATCTACTTATCTTCAGGTAACTATCTAAGAGATTTAGATGATCGAAATTAAGGGGTTTTGTATACTTACGATTCGTTCTGCTCTGTTCTGTTCAGTTCTGTTCTGAATTCGCCTCTGTAAAATTGATTTGGGAGAGAGTAGAGTGTTGCTCCGTTGACCAGGGTCTGAGTTGAATTGAATGAAGATTAGTGTCGTCGGTTTTGGTCAGCGACACCACGTGCAGGACAACAAGGGATTTCATTGGATGAGAGTATACGCCCCCTTTTCCCCCTGGCAGTGTGTCGTCTATTGACAACGATCAAGGGACCGGGATAAAAGGGAGAGCAGGAGGAAAAATGGTGGTAAATTTTCTTATTCTCTTCAAAATGACCCCCATACATTTAGCAAGGAACGAAACAAGATAAAAAAGGACAACCACCAGTTTAGGTATTCGATGTGTGATGAATATTAATAGATATGGAATATAATTCCGTCAAGTTTTATCTCAGGTGAATAAAACAAAAATGTGCAACAAAATGAAATTTTGAAGTATTCTAACGCTCATTAAATTGAATATTCCCTTTTTTCAGTTTATTTAATCTAGTAAAAAAGTTGATTTCCGACAAATAATAGAAAAAATGGTTGGTTTATTATTGTTTTTCATAAATGCAATATGAACTAAAACGCCTTTCGATTATTCCAACATTTGAATTTATTTTAAGCTTCGATGTAGCTCAAAGGATCAACAATAAAAAACAAAAATACGAAAGTAAAGCAGAAAGTTTTATTCAATGCATTTAGCAATAAATAAAATTGTAAGATCTCAACTGAAAACATTCGGAGAAGTTCAGCACTAATATATATTTAATGGTTATAAAACACCAGGGCAAAAACTTTTTTTCACAACTGAAAACTTAAAGATCATTTCAGACGAAATCCAATGTCTTCACAAAAAAATCCAAATCCAATACATTTTTTATGTTAAATTCAAAAACTCTCCACAAATATACAACACAGAAATAGCGAAATAATAATTTCATTAGAAGATGTGATTAAATTATAAATATAAATCATACATCTATATTCCTATATGAATGGAGTATATAGTCTCTTCTAGTAGAAGCAATAATTCTCTGCACACAAAATATAAATACTTCTTGTGGATAGGTAATGAATCATCAAATTTATTGTAAAGTATTTATTATTGAAAATGTTTGTATTCAAATCCTTATATTCGCAGCGTGTCTTAATAAACCAAAATAATACTTTTGTTTTCATCTTTGTACAATTTGTGGAGACATACGGGTGTTGATTTCTTTTCTAGGGGACACATTTGACCTGGCAACCCATCTGGTCAGGGGAAGTTGAATTCAAATGAAAATCCAAACAAGATTAAGATTACACTCATCGGATGAAAATCAGATGTGAAAATCCAAATGAGAAACTGCAAAAGACTCGTAACTGCAGTGAAATGAATACAAGTGATCGCACATGATAAATGTCCAACTAACCATTTCAAAAAACTATGTTTCCATTATTTCTAGGGCTCCATATTTCTTTCATTTTCCTTTTTATAATTCATGGAGTGCAGAAGGTTTTAAGTAAAGATTGAACATTGTGGCTCTAAAAACAACGAAGATAACAACTTGAAAAAAAGGTTTTGTTGGTGTCCAATCCTTCATGGCTATATATATATAAATATATATATATATATATATATATATATATATTTATATATATATATATATATATATATATGTGTGTGTGTGTGTGTGTGTGTGTGTGTGTGTGTGTGTGCATGTGTGTGTATGTGTGTATACACACATATATATATGCATATATAAATACACTTATATATATACATATATATATAAGTATTTGTATATATATATATATATATTTATATATATATATATATATATATATATATATATATATATATATATATATATATATATATATATATATATATATATAAAGATGTTTGGTTAATATGGAAAAAGGGTCAGGCTGATGTGAAAAGAGGGGGCGGATAATGTAGAAAAAAATCCCCTCAATCGTCAAAATCCAGAGGGAGATTTTTTTTATTAAAAAAATATCTTATTTGCATTTTGACCCTTGAAAGTGGAAAAAAAAAGTTTCCCTGCGTATTTTGTTCTTTAAAACTTGAAGAAAAAACTTACCCTGCATTTCGACCCCAAAAAGTTACCTTCATGAATTTTGATCTCTAAAAGTAAAAAAAAAATACATTTTTTATTCTAATCTCTAAAAGTGCGGACAAAATCTTTTCCTTCAATTTTGACTCTAAAAAGTGAAAGGATCCTCTTTTCTTGAAGTGAAAAAAATCCTTTCTTCAATGTCGACCTCTATAAGTGAAAGAGGAACTTCACTTTCCCATTTGGACCCCTGAGAGTAAATAAAAAAAATCTCCCCCGTCAATTATGACCCCCAAAGTGACCCCTTAAAGCAATAGGAAATCCCTTTCGGTTGTAAACTTTAAAAAGAAAATCACCTCCTTATTTTGAACCTTAAGGTTGGAAAAATATTCCCTCTGCAATTTTGACCACAATTTTTTTAAAATCCCCTGTTGAATTTAAACCTTTGAAGTGAAAAGAATAACTTTTCTGGATTTTGACTGATTTAAATGGAAAATAGTTATTATAGGAATTGTTTAGCAATATGATTTGAGAATAAAATAATTTTCTTTACTGATTGGTCAAGTTAACCCTCCGTTGGAAAAAAAATAATTAAAATCCATTGTCATTAGTGACATCAGTTGAAATCATGACGACAGGAGAAGTAAAATCCATCTACGTCTGTCTTTCCGTCTGACTGTCTCACCTTCATTATCTCTTAGCTTTCCATTGTTTCTTTCTTTTTTCCTTTTGTTCTTTCTTTCTCTCTCTAACGCCCTCATTTGCCCCCTAAAAATGAAAGATTTAAAAAAAACTCTCGCGTGCGATTAACAGATTCTGTGATCCTTAAATTTCGTGTCTTGGAAAATGTACCTAAACCGTACTACATCAAAATATGTTCTAATGAATACATAACTATTCAAGGTATCCATGGACAACCAATAAACATCACGATATGAAATTTGTTAAGAAATGTATTTGCGTCATTTTTTAAATAAAGAACGCATTTTTATCTCCAAAAATTGAGTTGAGAAAAAAAATCTATTTTAACGTCATATTTTTATTTCTGAGATTGAGTTGAGGAGAAAAAGAATTAAAAATATTCCTTTATTACGTCATCAAAAGAAAGTTGTCTTCCAAATGAACTTCAGCAAAACTAATGTCATTTACAGCAAACATTTTGAGGACAAAGACACAACAATCAAAATCGAAGATAATTTTACACTCCGACAAGATAAATTGTTCAAGATGATATCTTTTCATATTCATAATTAATTGGATTCTTACCATTATCTCTGCAAGTTCCTGTTTTTATGTTTCAAATGAAGATAAAAGGGATTTCGAAAATATGGTTAAGTTCATACAGTCACGTATTTTTATAGACTTTCAAATAATGTCTTTATGTTGCTATCCCAATCTGCCTCTGTCACAAATTCTTACCATCATTTAGCTGAAACCCGCCCGATAGGGCAGTTTCCAGCTAGTAAGTATATACGTGAAATTATATTTAAAGGAAAGTTATGATTAAGTTTGCATCATAATAACTTTTTTTAAATAAGCCCTTTCAAAAATCGATGAAATATTACTTCGATACTTTCTCCAAGATCAAGCAAATATGCATACTACACCGATGAACAGAATTTTGGGTCCAGTTTCGTATTACAGATACACTGAACAAAGATCCCAGCCCCCTGAAATCCAAATTTTTCTTTTGGATAACTAAAAAGTCCAAGTCCTTCCCCTGGGGCTATTAAGTATGCATTGTAAATTTGGCTGAGCTGCACAAATGTTTGTCAAAGACAAGGGGACATAGTTCTTTTGTATGAATAGATTTTTGACGAAGATAAATCTCATCATCATTATAAGGCTGTAAGTTTTTCATGGATCCACCCCAAAGTTTAATAATTTTACATGGATCCACAGAAAAAACGTAATTTCTTCTTCCCTTGTCTTATTGCAGCCAAACTTCCATGAAAGTTTATGGAAATTCATTGAGAAAATTCTTAGATATCTCGGGGATAAACATAAAATTCTGACAATTTGATCTAATTTGTATTTAAATACATTGTAGGAAAGACAATTTTGCAGGGATCTGATTTAAAATACAATCATATCTTTCCCAGTCAACAGTCAATTTTTCCACAGAATCTCATGGAGATTTACCGAGACCTTTCAGAGATATCAGGTAGACAGTTATGAGCATTATTTATAAGAACATAAAGATATCTGTCAATCAAGGAAAGATACCAGGATCCGTCCCAAATATTCACTATCTCTTTCTCACTGCATGACACATCTTTCTACTAAATATCGTCAAACTCAAAGTCTAACATGCATGCAATTTAATGTTAAAAATCGACTTAGAATCATTTAGTTCATTAACTCACATATTGTTGACTAACTTAAATTCCAATGGCTTTCCATTCAACCATAGAGATATAACATCTATGATGGAATGATTAAGAAAAATCAGGTAAAAATCATCACAAGATTACAGACTTCAGACATCAGGTCAGGAGTAAGTCAGAAAAGTCAATTAATTATTTTTGCATGGACAGAAACTGCAGACATCAGGTCAAACATAAGGAAACGTATAGAATTCAATGAAAATTAATTTTCTTTGGTTTCATTAATATCATCAAACTTCATCGCTAAGATAAAAACTAAAAGATACATTAGTTTGATTTGCAAGAATTATAGCAAATTCAACATCATTCGAAATGTTAATATTTGATCGAAGACAATTTTGGAGGATCTATTCACAGTTATTAGAAATTTTGAGACTGCTGATATCATATCAACAGGTAATAGGAAAATTCAGATAGAAATCTACACAAAACTACTGCCATCAGGTTATGACCTGATGTCAGTAGTCAATATCCTTCTTAATAGGAAACATTCAGGTAGAAATCTACCCAAGACTACTAAAGTCTAATAAAATTTAATTTCCTTCAAATTTTAAGAAAAATTAGAGGTTTACTTATGCCTTTTGAAATGTAATAGAAAATAGAGATATAAATAAACTATTCAATATATTTCAATGACAGTAATTATTCTTTGCACATGAAATATAATACTTTGTATGAATAGGCAATGAATCATGAAATAATTGATTTGTGTATAGATGAATATTTTGAATTCAAAATACTCATATTTGCTGTGTGTCAGAATCCAGATTTTATCAGGAGTGTAATTCAGTTTAAAATTCATGGAAAATTGAATGTAGACCACAATAATACATGAGTTTTCTTCTGTGAACAATTCTTACAGACATATTTTTTATTGGGAAAAAATAACACAATTGATTGGGGTTAGAAGTTAATCGTAGAATTCTGGCCCAAAACACTCACAAATTGGCTGAATGCCAATTTGTAATGAAAGCTAATTTTTTTTTTTTTATCAGAAGAAACATTGCTAGTATTAATGCAACATTTACATCCATTTAATTCATTCAGCTTTTTTTTCTAGCCAAAACCCTCTAACTGGTCACCAACAGGGATGCCATTCTATAAATCTTGCCTTTAACACTTGGGTCATTACTGTTAATTTGCAATCAAAGACAAGCTGCTGACAAACTGAGATGAAGGTAAGATATCACAATTAGTTAAATGAATGAATATTTATACCAAGATTAGCAATACTTGATCTAATCAATACAATTACTTTCATAACCATTTTGACAATTGGACATTTTGTGCTTGTGTTTGTCCAGAAATGTCTCCAGCCATTTGATAACCCAGGTCATAAGTGAATTTCTTCTTCCCTCGTTGGAGGGATTGGGTGTATTATTGTTTTTTTAATTCAATCCATTGAAACTTGAATTTCCTAAGCTTTTAAAATATAAATGTTGATGATTTCATCCAATTCTAGTTGCATTAAACTTTAAAATAGATTAAAACATTGTAATTATCCAAAATATATTCAGAATGGAACAATATATATTGAAAACAAAAATTAAATATCAATTTCAGAATATTTTAATTCCATTTATCTTCATGTAGCTATTTAGGAAACATGGAATGCAGCATAACTGAAGGAGGAATGTAAATAAAAATCCCCAAATGTCTACTGAGTGAAGACTTGAGTTCAGAAATGAATGAGGAAATTCAAATGAATATCTATACAGGACTAGAGACTGCAGACAACCAGGTAAGAAGAAAATGGAAAGAAATGCCTATACAAATCCATGGAAAACACGGGACATTGCAGTCATCAAGTCAAAATCAAAAACAAATTTCAAATAAAATTCCACACTAGACAACATATCGCAGATATTTGGTCTTGAGTAAATGAGAAAATTCTGATATAAATCTGGACAAAACATAAGGCAGCAAACTTAGAATTTAAAAGTTAAGAATCAAATATTTCCCAGAAAAGAGTCTGCAAGAAGGGAATGAGAAAATTCAAATAAAAATCAGTACAGGACAAGTGACTTCAGATCTCAAGATAAATGCTAATGGGAAATTTCAAAAAGTACTGCAGACATTAGGTTAGACATAAATATGTGAATATAAAATGAAAATCCTCGCAATAGTAGAGACTGCATACATCAGGCCATGAATAAATGAGACACTTCAAATAAAGATTAGAAATCCCAGTCATTGGATCAGAAAAAATGAATAAGAAAACTTAAATGAAAACTTCACAATATCTTTATTTTTATTTCCCTCCTTTGTCTTTAGCTTGTCTTCCTTTTACACATGCTCCATCTCCACAAACAAAATGGAAATTTGAATCTGCTTTTGCCATAATTTCCACAATTGCAAGGAATTCTGCTGGAATGTCTGCAATTCTCCAATCCATTCTCTACAAGATCAGAGCAGTTTTGGAGGATCTATTCACAGTTATTAGAAATTTTGAGACTGCTTATATCATATCAACAGGTAATAGGAAAATTCAGATAGAAATCTACACAAAACTACTGCCATCAGGTTATGACCTGATGTCAGTAGTCAATATCCTTCTTAATAGGAAACATCCAGGTAGAAATCTACCCAAGACTACTAAAGTTTAATAAAATTTAATTTCCTTCAAATTTTAAGAAAAATTAGAGGTTTACTTATGCCTTTTGAAATGTAATAGAAAATAGAGATATAAATAAACTATTCAATATATTTCAATGACAGTAATTATTCTTTGCACATGAAATATAATACTTTTTATGAATAGGCAATGAATCATAAATGATTGTGAAATGTGTATAGATGAATATTTTTAATTCAAAATACTTATATTTGCAGTGTGTCAGAATCCAGATTTTATCAGGAGTGTAATTCAACTTTGAATTCTTGGAAAAATGAATGTAGACCAAAATGATACATTTGTTTTCTTCTATGAGCAATTCTTACAGACATATGGGTGTTACTTTTTTATTTGGGAAAAATAACACAGATGATTGGGGTTAGCAGGTAGTTGTAGAATTCTGGCCAAAAATGCTCACAAATTGGCCGAATGTCAAATTGTTATGAGAGCAAAAATTTTATTCTCTCTCTATTAGAGGAAACATTGTTAATCTTTAGTTATAATGCAACATTTACATTCATTTAATTAATTCAGCAGATTTTTTGTCAAAGCCCCACACACATAACCTGTTAAAGGCTGAATGTATCAAACTTAGTGAGAGACTTCAAAAAATGGATAAAGAGTGAATGTGGAAATTTAACTAAAAATCCTTTAATTGGTCACCAGCAAGGATGCTATATTATAAAACTTGCCTTTAACACTTAGATCATGACAGTTAATTAGTTATCAAGGGTAAGCTGCTGACAAATTAAGATGAAGGTAAATTATCCCAATAAGTCAAATAAATAAATGAATGAATAAATATTAATACCAAGATTAGCAATTCTTGATCAAATCAAAACAATTCTTTTCATAACAATTTTGATAATTTTCTACTTGTTTTTCTTGTGAAATATCTCCTGCTTATTTATTAACTCTGATCACCAGTGAAATGTTTTCTTCCCTTGATGGCAGGGCTTGTGTAAGAGGTATTATTGTGTTTTTTGTCGAATCAATCCATTTGAACTTTTATTTCTTTAGCTGTTTAAACTTAAATGTTGATAATTTCATTTAATTTTAGTTGTATTAAACCTTAAAATAGATTCAAACATTGTAATTATCCGAAGTGAATTCACAATGGAATGATGCTAATTGGGAGTAAATAAAAATATCAACTTCAAAATTTCCCAACTCCACTTATCTCCATGTAGCTATTTAGGAGACATTGAATGCTGCTCGACTGATGGATGATTGTAGATAATAATCCCCAAATGTCAACTGAGTGGAGACTTCAGTTCTGAAGTAAATGAATAAAATTCTTATTAGTATCCTTAAAGGACTAGAGACAATCAGGTTGGATGTGGATGAGGAAATTGCAATAAAAAACCTTACAAGACTAAATTAAGCAAACATAAGATATGAACTAATAGAGAAAATCCTAATAGAAATCCATTGAATACCAGAGGCTGCAGACCTCTTGTCAGAAGTGAAGGAGAAGATTCAATTAATAATCTGCAGAAGACTTCAGACCAAAGTCAACAAGTCAGAAATAAATTAAGAAATTCAAATAAACTCTACAATAGTAAAGATGCACAGATCAGATCAGAAGTAAATGAGAAAATTGAAATAATAATCCAGACAAGATAGAAGACTGCAGATATCAGGTCAAAAATGAATAAGAAAACTTCAATGAAAACTTCACAATATCTTTATTTTTATTTCCCTCCTTTGTCTCGAGCTTCTCTTCCTTTTACACATGCTCCATCTCCAAAAACAAAATGGAAATTTGAATCTGCTTTTGCCATAATTTCCACAATTGCAAGGAATTCTGCTGGAATGTCTGCAATTCTCCAATCGATTCTCTACAAGATCACACTTGTGGATTTACCTTAGTCATAAAATAAGGGTCTTTTGGATGAACACTTATTCTAAGCACTTGAAAGGAAAGCAAAACTGCCATTTTTATCAATGTGTGATGAAATTTTTTGCCTCTGTTAGGGATAAATATGGATTTATCTGATATATTTATTTATATTCCATCAAAATTCCACCATTTTATGTCAAATCAAAATGAACTTACCTCCTATTTGATATTCATTCAATAGAAAAACAAGATAATTTGCAGAAAATCTAGAAAATTTTGGTAATGCGAATATTCTGAGCAGACAGATGATTTGTAATGATGGTTTTGTTTTTACAATTAATTTGAGGCATATCAGATGCAGAGAGACCGGTTGATAATTGGAATGAATGATATGATTATTTCCCTGACCTCATATTAAGTGTTGGTGTAAATGATTATTATTAAATAATTGAATAGAAACTATCAAGCCAGAGCTTTTGGAACTGAAAACTCGAGATTCTCTTCTTTAGCAGAAATATTGATGGATCCTAATTTTTATACTTTTCTTTTATACTTCAAATAATCAACTTCAATAAGAAGAAATTCTTTACCTTCAAAGACCATATTTTAAATGGATTAAATCAATTCAAATATATCAAACAGGATCATATAGAATAATTGTCTTTTCAATAGCAGTGCAATGGATTTTGTTGTTTCTCTGCCACAAGATTTGCAATGTCAAGTTCAGAAGGAACGCTGTTATGGATCAACTGACAAACCCCAGGTTAAGAACCACTGAATGAGATGATTATTTCCCTGACCTCATATTCGGTGTTTGTGTAAATGATTATTTGCTTCTGTCAAATAAACTGTCTGGCTCTCAACACTGGACTCTTCCACTGAGGGCTGGGAATAAGGGGGATTTTCATAACTGCTATCTACGAGTCATTCTATGAAGATGAATAATTTGTATTTCATCATTGAATTCAAAATTTGAACTGTAGGAAAAAGATCATTTCTTTGCTGGACCCCATTACTTGATAGTCACAGCAAAATTTATCAACAAAATGAGAATGAAAATTCAAGTTGAAACTGAACAGAATCACACAAAAAATTGAAAGAAAACAACACAACTTTTATGAAATGTATAATTTTATTTGATAATGTGATCAGCTCTCTGACTGTTTCAGAATTTGAATTGCAATTTGATATCAATTTGTCCTAAATTATACTCCAGATCGTCTATATCTTCCTCCACCTCGTCAACCTGCTCCTCCTCCTCCTCCTCCTCGTCCTCCCCTAGAGATAATTGCTCAGATGAGCAGCTTGGAAGACAATTCTGCAGAAATGTTGAGATCTGCAATACTTCAGTTGTAAAGATTTGCTCACATTCAGGGCATTGACCAATCTGTTGTTGGCCAAACAGCCTGTCTAAACACAGGCCGCAGTAAGAATGCCAGCATGGTAATGTCTGGAATTCTAAGCCAAGTTCTCTTTTGCAACCAGGACATTGGAAAACTGGTGAATCTTGGCACGAAGCCATTGTGTTGGATTTGTGACTTGATTTCCACGTATTTCGTCCAACAGAAAGATCAACCTGAAAATTAAGAGAATACAAATAATTCAGGAGCAAAAAAATATAAAATTCATGTTTCAAGCCATAAAATGATGAAGTAAAAAGAGGAAAATGGTCTATTTACAAAATTTCACATAAACTGTCCTGGCAGCTTCTAAGTTTTTAGAATAAAATAAACAAAGAAATTTACCTGTAAGAGTATAAAAGACAAATTCATGAATATGTGTTTGAGAAAAAGAGGTGGGGAGAGTGAGAGAGAAAGTAATGGATTTCAGAGAGAGAAAGAGAGATCAAAAAGAAATAGGCAGAAAGTAAGTAGAGAGTGGCTATAAATAATGGAATACAAACCCTTTATTAGTAAGGAATTGAAGGATTCCAAAAGTCAACTTGTGCACAGCTTCTCAGAATGGCAAGCTCTGTGAAGATAAAGGATAGGCTGTATTTAATGAAATATATGATTTATGTTACACACATACATGGTTAATGACATAGTGAAATGAAGATACAGTTGAAAAGAGACAGAAAAAAAGAGAGCATGTCTGTCACAACTGCCTTTAACACCCCCTTCCGACTTTATAGCTTTTGCACTCTCTATTAGAAATCGTCAAAATAAGTTCCCTCAATTTTTAAGTAATTCTGGTTTGTTGATATGTATACAGACTTTACAATTGGGATGAGGGAGTTTGAAACTTGAACTTTTAAGATGATTTTTTCAGGATATAGAGGGCATATGGCCTCTGTAAATGTAACTAGAAAGCTTTACTGCAACCTCACTTTCTGCATTTCAAATGGAAATATCATCCCGAAGTATTCGATTAATTCTTTTGTGTTATTGGAAAGATTTTTGTCAAATTTCAATATCCTTCGGACAGTCTCAACGATTAAAATGTCTATTTATTCTCCATTCTTTTCCTCAAAGTCTTTAAAAAGCACAATTTCTGCTGACAATGTTGTTTCTTACATAACAATATAAAAGCTGAACGTAAAAACCGTCTGAATCGTTTCATTATACAAATATGATTGAAAAAATACAAATTATTCTAGTTTTCTTGTGACATACAGTACATTCTTTATGAGACAAACTCATTTGAATTTACGAAAAAACGACTCAATTACTTGATTGTTAAGTCATAAATTTGCACTAAAAAAGGATTTTTATCGTAACATCAAACATTTTTTTTCTACAAAAAAATAATTGAAATATAAACCCCTTCATTCCTCTTAATCTAAAAAAAGATTACATCAATAATTATACCTTTAACTTTATTCAAACGATTAAACGTTTTTTGTTTTTTTTTATTTGAATCAAGAAAAAAAAAATTATCTCAATAATCATACCTTTTAACTTTAATCAAACGATGAAAGGTTTTTATTTGAATTTGCTACATAATTTCTGAATTGAATTACTTGAAATACTCCAAATTCAATTGATATATCTTTAACTACTGATATGCTTTTGACTGATATCTTTGTACCGACCACCGCGTGGAACATGCTTTTAACAGAAAGACGACTGCCATCATAGATTGTCCATGAAAAATCTTTTCAACACTTCTTCATGACTTTATACATGATGACAACGACCAGAATTAGCATCGCCTAGGGTGTCAAAATACTAAGGGCTCAATCATTTTTCTGGAGGGCCACTAAGCATGTTGAGAAAGGCAAACAGACATTATTTACAATTATTTTAGAAATACTTAAAAGAAGTATTCAAACAAACAAATAGAAATAATTCATTTAGATTTACGAATGAGATTAGATTGATAACATGAAAAAGATAACTTGTGTACATGAATGGCGGATATGGTACAAAGAAACGGTCTTGACAACTACTTTCTAGTCGCTCTTGTTGTAAAGAAACGCTAACAGAGATTTTAAAATTGAAAATTAACCGTTCAACCATTGTTCATTTGAATGGAACCGACTGAGACTTGATCGTGTTTTCTAAAAACTGAATTCACATATCTGCAAACACCCGATGCTAAAACAGTGCAGGAATAAGATCCATGAAAGACATGACCAAAAGATTAAGCGTTGCAAAATCAGTTCCATCATTCAAATAACCCAATTAACGACGGTATGGTGTTTGCTATTTCGAATAGGTAAAGCGGGAAATTTCTTCTTCAGAAGCGCTGTATCTATTCTATCTACTTATCTTCATGTAACTATCTAAGATATTTAGATGATCGAAATTAAGGGGTTTTGTATACTTACGATTTGTTCTGCTCTGTTCTGTTCAGTTCTGTTCTGAATTCACCTCTGTAAAATTGATTTGGGAGAGAGAAAAGTGTTGCTCCGTTGACCAGGGTCTGGGTTGAATTGAATGAAGATTGGTGTGGTCGGCTTTGGTCAGCGACACCACGTGCTGGACAACAAGGGATTTCATTCGATGAGAGTATACGCCCCCTTTTCCCCCTGACAGTTGGTCGTCCATTGACAACGGTCAAGGGGGGCGGGATAAAAGGGAGAGCAGGAGGAAAAATGGTGGTAAATTTTCTTATTTTCTTTAAAATGACCCCCAAACATTTAGCAAGAAAGGGTATGAGAAAAAAAAAAGGACAACTACCAGTTTAGGTATTTGATGTGTGATGAATATTAATAAATATGGAATATAATTCCGTCAAGTTTTATCTTAGGTGAATAAAACAAAAAAGTGCAACAAACGCTTAGGTGTTTAAACGTTCATTAAATGAAATATTTCCCTTTCTTGGTTTATTCAATGGAGTAAAAAAAGTTAATGTCCTTCAAATAGTTGAGAAAATAGGTGGTTTATAATTGTCTTTTGAAAATGTTATATGAACTAAAACACCTTTCGATTATCACAACATTTGAATTTATATTGTAAGCTTCGATGTCGTTAGAAAGATCAGTAATAAAAATGAAAGTAAAACAAAGTTTTATTTAACGCATTTAGCAATTAACAAAATCATAACATTTTAACTAAAAAAAAAAAAAGGAAATTTAACTTCTAATTCGGAGAAGTTCAACATCAGCCTCTATTTAATGGTTATAAAAAACCAAGGCGAAAACTTTTATTCACAACTGAAAACCTGAAGATCACTTCAGACGTAATTCAATGTCACAACAAAAAAAAAATCCTACTCCAATACATTTTTTATGTTGAATTCAAAAACTCCCCGCAAAAGAAATAACATAGAAATAGCAAAATATTACTTTCGTAGAAATATGTGATCAAATTATGAATATGAATTATATTTATATATATATATATATATATATATATATATATATATATATATATATATATATATATATATACATATTATGATATGAATAGAGTATATAGTCTCTTCCAGTAACAGCAATTATTCTTTGCAGATGAAATTGAAATATACCTTGTGAATATGTAATGAATCATCAAATTTATTTTGAAGGATTCATTTTTGAAATGTTGTATTCAAATCCTTATACTTGCAGCGTGTCTGAATAAATCAGAACTTGTTCTCATCTTTGTACAATCCGTAGAGACATACGGGTGTTGATTTCTTTTCTTGGGGACACATTTGACCTGGCAACCCATCTGGTCAGGGGAAGTTGAATTCAAATGAAAATCCAAACAAGATTAAGATTCCACTCATCGGGTGAAAATCAGATGTGAAAATCCAAATGAGAAACTGCAAAAGACTCATA
>OY735224.1:32343183-32410683 GCA_963457665.1 Thysanoteuthis rhombus
GTCCTGACAGGTACATTAGTTTTTAGTCATTTTGTTGTAGCAAGTACTACGTTTTGATCGGAGGAGTCTCCAATTTTCATCCGGTGAATTTTGCACCCAGTGATTTATTTTGATAATTATATCCCTCACGTCCTCGCTGGTGTAAGCGAAAATCGGTGATATGAATCTTTCAGTGAAAAAAAAGAAGAAAAAAAAAGATAAATACAAAAGAAGAAAAGAAGACAGGGCATAAACAGAAAGAAAACAAAGAAGGGTAGAATGAAAAAAAAAGGAGAAAGGAAATGAAGATAAAATAAAAAAACAAATCAGAAAAAAAGAAGATCACCGACTTAATTTTTTTTATTGAAATGTAAGACTCATCAATTAAGAAAGACGGTGAAAGAGCCGCCTACCAATCGGTTGTTTGTTATTTCAAAGTTATTTCACAATTCCAGAATGTTAGTTTCTCATATAAGTGTGGTTTTGTATGACAAACGGTAACAAATTTATCCTTCTAAATTCAGTGAGGATTATTCTTGTTCTTGTTACCGTAAAAAAAAAAAGTCATCCTGGGGCTTGGACGGGTGTTTGAAAATAATCATCTACTTGATAAGATACGGTCTCTCCTTTTTCCTTCTTTTCAAATATTCAAATTCTTCTTCTCTTAATGAATAAGAGAAACTCACCATGGAATTTCCACAATGCTTTATTCCTCGTATGATTTGAAGGTGAATAGTATCAGTCTATAAAGTTGTAATTAAATCATTCATTAATGTTTCATTTGATTTGGAAGAAAAGCAAATGATTCCATATCCTGTTGATTTCTTTACTGCAAACTTTATGAACCTTTCATAATTGAATTCCTATTTAAGAACTGAATAAGTCGAATTTATTCTTGAATGTACGGAAAGCTATTTCCTCTTTATTTAGGGTATCATACATTATTCCAGAAATGCCGGTCTATGATCTCCATCATTGTTGTTTTCAGCATCATGTTGAAACCTCACCCATTCAGGCCGGGGATGCACGTCACTGCACTTTAGATTTCACAGCTATTTTGGATATGGCGGTCATTGAATACTTAATTAGGTCACATGATCATTATATTCGTATTATTCCGACATGGATGAAATCCATACCTCAATACCATTCAAAATGATACAGAACTTCTCAGGGTTTCTTAAAAAAATAAAAATAAAAACTTGAATTAATCTATTGCTACCTTCACTTTGTGACCCTAAACAAAGTCCGGCTTGAAATAATTAAAGATCTGAGATGATTTTTGATGATTTAGAATAACATCCATGAAATTGTTATTCTAAGCATTATATATTGGCCGTTGAAATCCCCGACGGTCTTTAGTTGTGTGCCTTTTACGTTATCTTCACGAAGCCTAGCACTGAATTTTTCGTTACTTCTCTTGTTGGAGCCATTCAAAAATAAATTTCTGATTCTTTCCTGGAAGTTCATTTTGCAACTTGTCACATAACTCATAAGACGAAATAGAAAAATGTGTGGATCACACACAATTCCATACATGTACATATGCTTGGCGTGCTCTCACACACACTTCCACACATAAATACACACGTTTATAGACACGTACAAGTATGGACACAGTTATGTAAGGATTTAGTCTGACTTTCTGAAATGAGCTCATACATACCCAACAGATTAAACTCAGGAACAACAGTATGTTCATATAAATAACAATATAAATGTATATATATGAAAATGCGATATAGATATGAAAATATACATGTATTCATATAATCTATCAAGCTATATCAATATGTATTTGTGTGTGTGTGTCCATCTGAATGTGTATGTTTATATATGAAAAGCTACAAAAGCGATTTCAATGTGAGAATCAGCATCTCAAATAAATAAAAAACATTAACAAAATGTGTCTTTTTCCCAGTTGATAGATTTCCATACAAATGTTGAATATCTGATTAAACACAAGGAACACAAAGTACCTTTATACATAAACATTTTCCAGGTAATATATATATACATTTTTTTCAGATATGAACAGTTTACATATCATAATTATGTTTGAGTATGCACATGCCTATTAATCATCTTTCTTTTGCATTTTCAGTTTATTGTGGTGTGTATGTGTGTTTTCATGACTATATGTATATTCATATATATAGAATGGAATAATTCACCGTCAAAACCAGAAGCCAGCAAATCTGTGTTGATGTGCCTCTCTGATCATGATGAAAGCAAGACTTTGTGGTGACACTTTTTCATTAAATATTTACGAATAAAAATCTCTTTGTAGATAATTCATGCATCAGGGAAAACAAGGGAGGAAAAACATTATCCTTTTTGATAAGACATTTTCTCGAAAAGACTTAATCTAAATCTGTCTTTTGTCCCTAAACCATAGAAATATTGATGCATTTATTTCATAATTTGAAGCTTTTATTTGGACAAGAATAATATTTATAACCGTCCTATAACGCCCAAATTCTGTTTACCTGAATATGGCAAGTTAATCTGATGTACTTTTACTTAAAATAGGTATTCCAATGACCGGAAAAAGAGTTACGTCCACAAGAATTGTCTGAAGACAGGAAGAGAGGATAAGATAGAATCATGTCTGATTGTGAATATTTAGGTCAATATCAAGAACCTTTGAAAGTCATGGCTCTTAATCAGGGAGGTATGGTTGTTTGTTTATTGGCATCTTTTGTGAACAGTTTGATAAGGTTTATGTAACTGCTACTTTTTAGTTTGTTTTTAGTAACTGTCAATCAGATCTGTCACAAGCACTGTCAAAATAGGTTTTTTCCAGTTTTCAAGCTTGTCCAGCTGGCTGGCTGTATATGTACGTATCACTCGCACAGGGCACACCGATGGAGCAAGATGTCTGAAATGTTAACCATTCACTTCTTCTGACTTCAAGATTATTTTAGACCTCACGAGTTTTCAGTAAGGGGCTTCAATTTGCAATATAAGTTTGTGCTAGATTGATTTGTTACATTTTGTTCAGTAGCATTCAGAATATTTTTTTTTTAAATTTAGACATTTCAAGTGATCTCTACCAAATAAAAAGCAATTTTTCATTTCTTAACTCGATCATCCCGAACAAAACTTGCTGCCAAAATATATGGGTCCCATGAAGGTTTCTATTGTGTGATCAACCAGACCTGTTTCTCATTTTCTTCTCTTGGCGATTCCAGCTTTTTTTGGAAAGTCAAATCTGATCTCTCGCTACGGAACTTGATTTTATCGCTGGATATTCTAAATTCCACTGATGACTTCTAAAAAGGAAAAATATCAACGCCCGATATTGACGCACATTTTTAACGGTGGATGCCTTCATTCTGAACACAACAATGATAAGAGTTTCGACAATGTAGAATATCATTCTGCTAAGTCCAAACTTCCTTTCAATGTGACGCTTTCAGAAATTGAATAAGGGATTATTACTTCAGTGATGCAGTCATGACGTCAAATACTACTAAACAATTGATATGACGTAAATCAATCTTCGGCAGCAAAAATTCAACTTCATGAGCTGCAATACTTTTTGAGTATAAAACTTACAAAAATACCCGTCAATACTACACTTTAATCTTTGCTACAAAGAGGTTTAATGTGGCTTGATGGTTACTGGGACAAAATGCCAAATCATTGAACCAAGGCTGCTTACATTTATTTTCTACTAATTCTCTTGGTATTTAGTTGTTGTGAAATCACCCAGTCACACAATCTTTAATTCAAGTCAACAATTTTCTCTTTTGAGCTAAATCGAAATAAAAAGAAAGACAAATAAATATGTAAAAACTAAAATCAGTTGAAAAAAACTGCAACAAAAAAAATGATCTTCACTAAAACACACACAGGAAAGTTCTTGCAAAGAAAGAATTGCAATTTTCCAATCAAAAATAAATAATTTGTGTGTTTTTTCTTCTTTACTTTTCTATCAATTTAGCGTCAGTTTCATGTTCAATATCTTTTTTTTCAATGATATATCTTAATTGTCATTTTCTGTTCCTCACTCATTCTCTGTTCACAGAGCAAATATATATATATATATATATATATATATATATATATATATATATATATATATATATATATATATATATATATGTATATCGTAACTAGTCATATTCAAGACTAAATATTTGACGCAAATATTGTATATCTATTCAGCAGAAAAACGTTAATATATATATATATATATATATATATGTATATATATATATGTATGTATATATATATATATATATATATATATATATAAATATAAATATATATATATATATATATATATGTATGTATATATATATATATATATATATATATATATATATATATATATATATATATATATATATATATATATATATATATCGTTACTAGTCATATTCAACACTAAATATTTGACACAAATATTGTACATCTCTTCAGCAGAAAAATGCTATTCCGTAGTATTGGGATGTCGAATACTTTTGAATATAATTCATTATTCTTTAGAAGGTTCCATAAACCAATATCAAATGTACTTTTAACTGTATTTTCAGCTGACATTAAAGAAAAGAAACGGCAACGGCTTCTTCATCATCAATTGTGGAAATCCCATCTCATAAAATCGTCAGAAGGAAACACGTGAATAAACAATAGAAAATATAAGTAAAGCGAGATATCAAGAAAAGACAAGTGTTTCCGAAGAAGATATCTGTTTTTCACTGTGCAGCCCCCTCTCTTGAATATACGAATCCCGTCTCATGAAACCGTCAGAAGGGAAACAAGTAAATTAAAGAGAGAAAATAAAGACGAAGTGAGATACTGAAACCTGTTTTGCTCAGACTACAAGGCAGGTGGACCTTACTTACAACTTATTCTGATGCTCAAAAATCTACGCAAATATTGAACAGCATATTCAGGATGCCCACCACAAAACGATGAATAATAATTCGTTTCCAGGATCATTCTTAACTGTAATTGGTTTAATACTCGCTGCACCAAACGTCAGGCGACTGTATCTTCCTGCTTTTGTTGCAGTATGTTCTCAGCTCCCAGCGATTCCTTTCTTTTCCCTAAGAGATTAAGACCATTGAATGGTTTGGGGAGAAGCAACAAGATAGCTGATGGCAGATTATTTTGGAAAATGAAAAGGACTCTTGGGTAAGTGTATGAAGTCTTGAAGGGTACTTCATGCGGGTCTCATATGAGATTGAAGATCATAAAATTGCACTGTACATCAGAGGAAAACAGGAGTCAGAGAACAATGATCTGTTTGAAAACTTGAATTGCAATGCAGACATTAGACATTAAAACTCAAACCATTGATCCTCAGAGATCATATGCGAAATTGAAGCTGGCAGAAAATAAGAGGGTATGACGATTCAGTCAGGTTCTAGAGATATTGGTACTGCAACGCCCATGATCAAGAGGTTTGACAAATCCAGGAGAAAGATGATGTCTAATGACAGGCGTTAAAATGCTAATTTCTTGCTTTTTACAGAGAAAATTCATACCGTGGACGGGATTAAAGAGAATGCGACGAAGTAGCTTGTGGCCAGCTATTTTGGAAAGTTGGAAGGACACTTGTTTAAGTGTATCAGGTCCAAAGGGGGTACTTTGAAGGGGGCCTAATATTGAATGCCTGGAGAATTTCCAACTACATTATGTATTTCTCTCTTTTATTTCAATGTTGATGTTTATGTCCTAAATTCTGTTTTGTGATTCAAAGTTCTCTTTAATTCAACGAAAGGTTTTTGGTCGTTTAAAATGTTATTGTCTTTATGCTTTGCAGTGTTTATATTCCTTCTTTTCCATTGTACTGAACGATTTATTTTGTGTTGTGACCATAGAATTCGATTTTAATGTTCTTCCTAGAGAAAAACTTATTCAAATCCAAACTCAGTCTGTTTATATTGTCTTAACAAACTCATATAAACCACTTCCATTAGTTTGACTACTTTTTAATCTAATCACCAATTGTCGGAAGGAATGTTTCATTATTTATCGACTATTAAAGAAAGCAAGTCTGGTGAGTCACTCATTAGAAAACATGCTGTGTTGGGGATAATCAATTCAAAATCGGGAAAAGGGGTGTTTGTTTTCCAACTTATGCTCATCTCAACCGTACTACATCAAAACCCGCACTATCCCTGTACTTTTCACCCCGACTGGAAGTATTTGATAAATATCCATCCAAAAACATGAACATGTCTTCAGAATATGTTTCAATTTAGGAAAACCTTCATTAGTACGGTTAATTGGTAAAAAAAAGTCTGTTCTGTTCGAACTGCACTGTTCAAGGTATATATATATAATATATATATATATATATATATATATATATATATATATATATATATATATATATATATGTATATACATATATATGTGTATATATATATATGTATGTATGTATGTATATATATACATATATATATATATGTATGTATACATGTATATATATATATATATATATATATATATATTATATATATATATATATATATATATATTTATATATATATATATATATATATATAATATGTTGGTTTCTTTTTATTCGGCTTACACTGTGACATTGATCTTTACTACAAAACCAGAACTGTTTCTTTATCGAAAATCGCAGTGACCAAGTCCTTTTATCGAAGTTCACGATATGTAAAATATGCTTAGATGTAATTGGTGCCCAAAGTGGCGTCACTCATTTCATCGTTACGCAAAGTTTTGTAATATTCTTCCTAGGAGACGTGGAGAAGTGTAACGGTTAACAGTTGAAGTTGCTTACATTCACTTGATGTCTCACTGAGATCTTACAATTTATTTGTGCTTATTAAACATAGACTGAGTCTATTCAATGAAGAATAACAAAAATAAAATGATGGAAAATACCAGTGAAAAACTGATAATTGGAGTTCAAACCTCATCTTTTCCTCGATGAGAAAGAAGGATTCTCACGAGATGCAAAACCAGAAAACGAAAACAAAAATGAGGAATTATCCAATGATTCCTTACTGACTAAGACCGTCATTTTTGTTGTTTTCTTTTTTACCTAGGATGAATGATACTACCAACATTTTTTTCTCATGAATTCAGACGAAAAGATCCGAAGACAGAAGTTCACATAAACCTGTAGATTTTCACCATCAGCCACCTTGTCCCAATCTCCTTATTCCCTTCCACATTCTAAAGTCTGAAGTTACGGGAAGCCAAATCTAAACCGTGGGCTTCGAATACCTGTGTGATGCAACATTTTGGAAGAAAAATGCACAAGATATAAAGATATGCCTGCTAAGTTATTTTGAATGTGACAGCTTCACAGTACCCAAGCCCACCAATGACATCTAACCACCGATTGAGTAAATCCACAGGAGAGTATCTATTTGGATTTATCCTGTGAGTTCAACCCTGATTGGCTACGGACTTACATCAAGGTCGGGATACTTTTTGGATAGACAGCGTAATTATTATCATTCCCAAAAGCTTTCTAATTATTCTAAAAGCAGTGAACACCTCCCCGTCATTGAAAGAGTCAATGAATAAATCAAGTTCTGAATTTCTTTATTCTTATTCAACTCTCGTCTGGGTTTTAATTTTATCAATGACAAACAGTCTTGACAGACGCTGAGAGTCGTAGTAAGAGGTTATTCATGCCGTGCTGAACAACGCCGACCCATTTTAAAGTCGGATAGGATCGAAAAAAGCCAAATGCGATAAAACTGACCTGCATCTTGGAGTTAGATCTAGCTGATTCAGAGCTAAATATGTGTCAGATCAATTTGATATTTGAATTGTCGACGCTAAAAAATGTCATCGTAGATATCATTATGGCTCATTTTTATGACTGCAAATAACTTTTTCTTAGTTTTTAGATAATTCCATTGCAACTTTCACTCAAACCTCTTATCTATGTCTGTGAGTAAAGAGTCTTTAGAAATAAAGAATGAGCTTCAGGTGAGACTTGAACTCACATCCTTCAATGGGAACTAGGTTTACCAAACAGTGATAAATCATAATAAGACTCCTTTATATATATTTATATATATATATATATATATATATATATATATATATATATATATATATATATATATATATATATATATATATATATATATATATATATATATATCAAGGCAAGAAAAAACGATCGATAGAATGACTGCAACAAATTATCAAAAATATTCGATGCCATGTTTCCTTGTCCAAAATTGTGACCATCAAGTTATTTACAGACGATTCAATATTTACAACGTGTAGCTTGTTATTTGAACATATTTTGCCCGAGGCTATGTTTTTTCGACCAAAATTTGCTTTCTGCAAAATATTCAACCATCTTTTCAACAAAATATCTGCCCAATGTATTTGCTTTTTGGAGTAATTTTGTAGTTCACATCCAAAATTTTTTTTCAACCCATGTTTAAGTCACCAATATGGCATTCTTCATTTTCTAATTTCCATAAAAGCAATGTTTGTACGAGTGGTTTTATTAAAATTGATTTAGTTACTTTCAATATTAACTCTTGTTTCACAAAGAACCCACAAGTGACGACCATTGCAGAGAAAACTATCTACTGAGAAATAAAAAGGAAGGTGATCAACTTGCTGAATTTTACCAAACAATAAGGTGAATGCACGTACATTTATATACAAAGGGTCTGTTTGGAAGGGAATTTGAGAAGTATAATAGTTTTGCATGAAATCTTTGTCAGTGACCATAATTAGTAAAGAGTGACCAGTCACAGGAGATACTTTATGGAAACTGTTTTCCTTTAATAGCTAACATGAGACAAGCATTATAGGGAAATGTTTTATCACATTTTCCGAAAAACAGCTGAGTGAAACAACTCCGGACTCGACTCTTCAACGCCTTATGTGCTGACTAACAGATCTGGCGAATATAAACTACAATGTACAGTTCTGGAGTATTTGCAGTGCATCTCCGATATCCGTGATACGTATAAATATAAATGTGAAAATGACTGCGAGTATAGAGGTATAATATGAATGATAATTTCAGTCAGAACCCCATACATAATGAATGCTAGTCTCATGTCTGAGAGACTTACCATCTCGCAAATCACTCACCCAACGCCTTGTTTCCAACATCTCTTCTTTGAAGTGCATGCAGTGAGCATGTGTGCAACGATCTCAAGAATAGTGCAGCACACAAATGGTGGCAGCAAATATCTACATTACCTTTAGAAATACCGTACGACTGTTCGAATTTTCCAAACATTAGCTAGCATTCAGGTATTTGTGGCCATTTTTTACTGATGTATTCAAAGTATTCGACCTTGGACTTGAGTTACCAAAAATTCTCCCAAGTCTATACACCTGCAATCGTCACGAAGAAGAGTTCTGAAAATCAAAAACAAATATTCATTAAGAAAACAAGCATTCATACAAACAAGCACTGGACATATCTATCTATCTCCGTCTCTCTCTCTCTCTCTCTCTCTCTCTCTCTCTCTATATATATATATATATATATATATATATATATATATATATATATATATATATATATGCATACATAAATATTAAGAAAACTGACAGATAGATGTGAACAAACTTGAATAAATAGATATGAACAGAATACAAACATAAACAGGCTGAGATAGTTGAATCGATAGTTAGATAGATAAGAACAGACTGATAAATAGATAAACAGACACAAACCGACCGACATGGATAGATATGAACTGAGTGAGATCGATTGATTGATCAATCACGTGAATTCACAAAACTGATCCATATTTGAAGCTACCCTGAGTCACGTGCTCTCTTCCTGTTCAGTACGCAAATGTAGTTTGATATAAAAGCATCATTAAAAATTACAAGGTAAGATTTCGAAATTCAACCCTGCCCTCTGCGTGTTTACCCATCCCTTGCATTTGTGTATTGGCTCTGTGCAAGTGCTATAATCTCCCTGCAGTCCAACTGGAGAGAAAAGAATCAGCAGTGCACGTCCTCAGTGTTCAGGAGAGATGATCACCACATCCGGTGCCTTGCCATAGTTCGGAGATAATTATAGACTTGCAGCCAGCGACTTCGAAATGATGACACAGAATAAGTAACCTTTTTTCGTATGTCACTCTATATTTCCAGAAGATTCTGAACTCAAAATAGACGATGGATTGGGAGCCTTTCTGTGGTGGAATGGTTTCAGTAAATTTCAGGAAGGATATGTGATTAAATATTTTGCCAAAAAGCTGTTCAACAGATCCCAACTGATTGATTTGCGAAATACATTGATTGACCAACTATTGAATAAGAATTGCATAGCACTGCAAAGAAAGGAGTGTCCAACGCCCCACGTGACCAGCAGGATTTGGTCATATGGGACAGGAATGACCAGGCTCAAATTGAAAACGATTAATATGACAAGGTGGCAATTTTGTAAAGTCATTTCTAGAAATGTTAAGCCCATGATTTTTTGTTTGCTTTTTACGAACCTCCTCAGCAAAAAAATACATTTAGGGGGAGGTTAGTTTACAATGTAATGGCCTTCTAGATTGGTCTCTCAGTTTGTGTCCGGCTGCATTACTCATGTTTTTTATCTTTTTTTTTTTTTTTTTCATTGGACTTCCTGGTAATAATTGTTAAAACAGCGAGACAAGTAACGTATTCATTGATCACCCTTTTTTGATTGATCACCGTAAACCAAGCATACTGCTTGAATACGTTGATAAAGTGAATGTTCTCATTGAGTGACAAACTAAACCTATTATTATTATCATTATTATTATCAATACTATCATTATTATTATTATTATTATTATTATTATTATTATTATTATTATTATTATTATTGTTATTATTGTTGTTGTTGTTGTTGTTGTTGTTATTATTGTTATTATTCTTGTTGTTATTATTATTATTATTATTATTATTATTATTATTATTATTATTATGATGATGATGATGATGACGATGACTATTATTATTATTATTAAAGCAACCAGTGGTGTTCATTTTGAAGATAATTCTCTTACCTTATTCACCTTGTACCCTGAAACTCTAATCCATTTGTGTAGGAGAATATCATTGCAGTGTGTTGGCTAATCTTCATGAACTAAACTAAAATCATCAGGGAAATTGGCCATTAGCCCAAAGGAATTACACAATTCCTAGCGATCAAACTGAGACTAATATGAAAATTGATATACTGCCCAATTTACATTAAGCTTCCTTTGCCAACACAGGACAGTTACCATGATTTCTTCCTTTCTTGAAATTATGGTTCGGCGTTTTTTGTAAGTAAAAAGGAATATCTGATACGAGATGTCTCTTTTCTTTCATTCACTTGGGAATGTTTATAACTTTGCTTCTTGTTAAAGATACAAAGGTTTGCAAAGTGGTTATGAATAGGATAAAACAAAAACACGTGATACATTCGAATATGCTGTTTCTTCCATCACATGGTGGACAAATTGTTGGTGTCTGGTGATCTAACAATAGTCCGTGGGAATATTCGTTAAGTTCAAATTCCCTTCGGCTTTATTTGTGTGGCATGTACATACAAAATATACATACGTAGATAAGCAGCCAATCAGGCCGACAGACTTTAAAACTGAAGAGATTTATGCCAAAAGTTACGGTGATTTCTGATATTACGTAAGAAATACATTAGGTAAGATAGTTTCATGCCTCTGTTTGGCTGTAGTTCATTGAGCAAGACATGATGACTAGAACAAAAAATGTTATAATAATTACCAAACCAATTCATGGAATAATTCGTCTCAAAACTTCAAATGTCAATTGTAAAGGTCAGGTTGTCAACGTGTCAAAATGCAATAATCAAAGCAACAACACATAACGATTTGTCACCGGGGTTGTGCAACGAACCAATGAAGTGCATTCCCGGTAAAGATTATCGATAACTTCACTTTACTATTTCTGAATGCATCTTTGAAAATCTCCCGTCCTAAACAATATTCACACATCGACTTTGGAAACAATTATAAATATTCATTAAAATATTTGCACTGAATTAATTTATTATCCAACAAAATTTTCGGAATGTTTCCATTCATGGCTTGAACCATTCAAAAATTCACGATATCGGTCTAAGTTTTCACGTGATTATCCTAATTACAAAAGACGAAAATTGGATGAATAAATTAAAAGTGAATTCCAGTTTTTTAATAATTTTTTGTTTTTTTTTAGCAGTTTAACTATACAATCCTGGCAGTTCTTACAACGTTTGTATTGTATATTTGATGATAAATAGAATTGGATTGAAAACATTGCTAAAGAAGTATTGCTTATTGTTCATTTTCCTTTTTCCGAGATATTATTCGATACCATTGCATATCAAAATAAAGACACTGCTCCAGGTTGCTATTACGAAATGTGAATATATGGACAGTTTTATTTTGTTAAGAATGGTTCAGTTGTCCTTAAGACACTCATGGCTTTTTTCAGTTTACCAAACTACACCGTTAGTAAAGCAAGGAATGAATGTGAGGATCAAGGTTCAACTTGTGCAAAACGTAACTTGGTTGTAACTTATAATCAAGTTTATACCACGTTCAAAAAAAAGATTTTACAGTGACCTCTCTGTCTTCTCTGTCCACTGAATGTATTGAAGATTAAAGTGACGATTTGACTTGAGCTTTACTTTCTTTTTCCCCAGCTTTCATTTGCCGTCAAACCTTTCTTGGTGTTATCTTTCCACCATTTGCAATAGAGAAATGAGAATTAATGTCACCTGGCTTGTTCCACCAAGGAGGAACCTTTCCACATTAAGACATCCATTACTTTCATTTTGATTCCACATTTTGACATCGTCCGTCATCTACAAATGAGGAATCAACTAAACTGAATCCTGTTAGAAAAAGATCAATCAACGTTGGATGGTCAAGTGCTGGCCTTAACGACACAAAAGTCTGGTTTTTAGATGCACGAGCATTTGTAGTAGCACTGACTGATCGACAGGAAGTCTGACATACCGAAAAACTCTCATTTCGTTTTCACTTTCTTTTTATTCGTGTTTAAAAGGCCAAAGAGATAACTCGTGCATCAATGGCCTGACTTTCAGACTTGTCAAGTTGGTTTTTTTTCAGCAATGGCCATCATTGGTTTACTTGACTAACTTACCAAAACATTTTCATCATCTCTCGTTTATTCTCTCTCTGTCTCTCTCTGTCTCTCTGTCTCTCTGTCTGTCTCTCTCTCTCTGTGTCTCTGTCTCTCTCTCTAATTTTATATACGTCTATATGATCTGACTTTCATTCGTATAAGGTTGTGAAGACGCTAAAGTAACGCAATATTTTTTAGTCTAAAAATATAAAGACAACATCACAAATTGAGTCTTTAATGAACGAAGTTTGGACAGTTACCTCTCAAATCATACGTCACTGGAAGCAATTATTCTGTTGCCATTTCTCGATCAACCAAAACATTGTTTGTAGTGATTGTGGGTCTTGACGGGGCCAGGATTTTAATCCAAAGCTCAAGATTGACAGCCTTGAATGACTCCTGCTGCCCAGTTATTTAACGATAACTGGGAGGGGAAAATGATCCATACATTTCCCACGAGTGCATAGTGAACACAATCCGTTTCGAATTGCTTTTACCGATTCAATTTCAAGAAAGCTGTGCGGTACATAGAGTGAAATATTGTATTGGAAAAATTAACGAAGATGAGAACAACAGTCTAATAAAAATCTCTAAGTATTTTGGAATCTTCATCTAAAAATAGCCCTTATATTTAACCCTCAGATATTCAGAAACTCATCCAAGAAGTAAGTCCTATCCTTACTGAGTGCTTCTTCTTTTGACCCAAAAAGCAACAAATTTGATTTTGAAAAATGCCTGTCACCTACCTTAGGGTAAGCATTTGTAATCATGTTGACTTTGTTCCACACTGGGTGCTCTATTGTTGTACCCTTGTGTCAAACTAAGCAAATTCTTCATGTCACTCTTGTCGAACATTGTTCGTAAAATGAGTTCGAATCTCACTTGATACTGGATTAACGTTGGACTTCAATGGACTTAACTAATCTTATGTAACACTTTTTAATCACCACTACCCACAACTGACCAGTTTAAACACTGTTGCCGAATTCAGAGTACGGCCAGCTCATCTACACATACATGCAGACACACACATATACACGCACATATATATAATAGAAATCTAAGTACACGCAAGATATTTTCACATTTCAATGAAAAATAAATAATGAACGATATTATGTACATTTGATTCATGGATGCAGGGATTGAAATTATATTATTTGAATAATTTTTCACAATTTCATAAGATATCTTTCATAATGGAATGATGTACTCAAACGCAGAAACAAAGAAATGTGTCCGTCTCGAGCAACTTCTTGAGACATCTTGGATAACATGATATACACTGATATTATTCCTAAGTAGATTACTTGGAAAAGTATCATGCAAAGCAGATTATTCATCCTAGTTAAATGCAATGTAAGGTACTCATAAGAAATAGATATGTATATAAAAAAAAATTTTCACAATGAGTGTTTCATACCAAATTGCCCAAAACTAAATATCTCTTGAATACATGAAATAATTATTCCAAACAAACGTCAATGAAGACGAGTGCTTGCATTGTTGTTTGCCTTTGGTCTCTTTAGAAAACATCCACTTAATATGTCTCTAAAACTGTCAATGTAAGTTTCCTCAGTTTTCAAGTAGGTCTGACTACTACTTGTTCATATATAAATTATTCAACGAATTGAATCATTGTTTTTTTTATGCATTCCTTTCACTTTTCATCATTTATTCACAATGTGCCCGTTGAAAGTATTTACCTGTTTGTCAGTAATTATTACAAGTGCATGCATAAATACATGTAGATAGATGGATAGATTGATTGGTAGATACACTGAGTGCAAAGGGTTTATAATTAGTTCTATTTCTATCTTTAAACAGATCCAACATTGAAAGGAATTTGACTAAATATCATAAAAACTCAAAAATAAAAATAATTATTCAAACAAGATGGGACATTGAAATGTAATGAACAAAAATCAGGAATTTTAGATCATGTACCGACCTATTCATACTAATCATCTTTGGATTGAAACCGATCTCTTCAAGAACGTAAACTAGAAGAAGCTCTAATCCTCAAACACTCTGGATGACCTGGTTCTGAGAGAAAATGAAATTTTGGATGAGGGTGTGAAAACGAATGTGTAGTTTTCCTCTTACAAAAAAAGTCTTGTGGGAGGGGATCTTGCTTGACTAAAGTGCTGAACTCTACAAAGAGCCTTGCATGCAAAGAACAAAAACAATACATTTCTTTGAGATTGGAATCTCAAAATGGTAAATCTTTTATTCCTGGAGGTTTTTGTCTGAATCATTCAATGAGAGCAAAACAATAAGAGAAAAGACGATTTTCATGAATATTAAATTGGTTATCGATTTTTCCATTGGATTCATATCTACGAAAAAATGCAAAACGATGTCAGTTTAGCCCAAGTCATTATCCTTTTCAAAATGACCTCCATTCCTTCACGACGAATGATCACTCAGGTGAAACTTCAAAGTTTTCTGTCACGCTACCCAAAAAGACTAACAGTGATAAGAAGGAATGAAAATGTTCTACCAAAGAATTAAGATTGGCATGTACTCAAGTGTCAAAGAAAAGCTATAATACTGATGGGATTGTCTCAGTGTGTACGTGTGCGCGTATGTGTGTATACGAGACTCAGCGTTGGTTGTTATGCATGTCTGCATTTGAGTGTGTGGGTGTGTGCTTTGGTCACATGTAGTTCAGTGGCTAAAAACATGGGGCGAGTTCAATATCCCCCGACGGAATTTAAAAGGTGGGATAGCAGTACGTAAGTGCGTGTGTGTGGTTAAGTCCATTATTCGATATATATAAACTTATTTATTCGATGATGAGTATTTGAGCAAAAAATGCTCGACTTTGTTTAAAAGTATCTCTGACTCATAAAGAGTATGGGTGGCCTTACGATTAGTAGTACTAAGAACGTGATTGGTGGATTGAGTAATGAATTCGGTACTTTTTTGCTATCACCCTAACCCCAATCCAAGAATGACAGTGACTATTTCAAAAGAAAGCTTGGAGCCGTATAGTTTTATTTTATGCTTTTCAATGTGTTGAGGGGGGAAATGCAATCATAGATCTCTTTATGTTGTGCAGGTATGTAAACACAAACGTTTTGCAACCAGCACAAAAAAAGAAATAATTGTGTGCTCAAGATATCGCTCACCTGATATGAATTTGTGATTATTAATTATAAATACACTTAAATGCATAAACAAATATCTGATAGATATAGTAAAATATTTGTCTCTGTTAATTATTCAATCAGTTTTCCTACATTTGAACATTGCGTATTCTAGTTCCTAAAGCACGGCTGAAGCAAGGTTTGGCAAGTAGGGTTCAAAACAGAAAAGGTCAAGACTCAACCCCTACAAATACTTTGCTGCATGTGGGATCATGTGCAGAACCCAATGTCACAATTGGGCTTCACTTGAGAAACAAAAACGAACTCAGATGAAGGAATTGGTCTTTGTGACACGACTCTAATAGAAATTGCTGACAGGAATAAACTGAGTTAATAGCTTTTCCTCTTCAGAGACTTCTTCCATTTATCAAATATCCCATCTGTCAAAACAGCGCCAAGTGAAAGAGACACATTTATATTTTATGCACAGCAAAACAAAGTTTTTCAGAGAAGTTGAATGGCTATTTTGTCGAGTGAATTTGCCAAATACTAGTTCTGATTTTGATCAAAAATAGCTTTTATTTTCCTGCTTTTTTTGTTGAACAAGGGTCACTAAAAGTCAAGATTTGAAATAAATGAAATAATAATAAATTGAAAATTGAACCTCCTCTGAAAAAAAAAAAAAAGGAAAGGTTCTGGCACAATAAAAATATAGTTTTTGGTAGACAAGATGTTTACAGTTTTGATGACAGTTTTGGTTGACAGTTTCAAATAATCAAGAAGTTCTGGCAAGAGATTTGGTTATGAAATAAATGAACACAATATACATCTTAAAAGAGTCAGATAATTTACTGGGCAACAGGAACTACAATCATGCAAAGAAAGGAATCACGAAATGATAACCAAACCTTATTTCATATTGCTGAATAATTCTGAAGACCGGAGAAGGGACCAAAATAATTCTGAACCCCGGGGAAGGGACCAAAATAATTCTGAAGACCGGGGAAGGGACCAAAATAATTCTGAAGACCGGGGAAGGGACCGAAATGAACGTTGGGACCATAGGAAAGATGATGAACCATCGAATAGTTCATTGTCAATCTTATTTATATTCTGAAAGACATGGACAGACACAAGTTTACATAATGCATCAATATATTAGATGATCGTTGGACCTTGAAATCCTCCTTGAAAATGACTGAAAATAATCGAAAAGAACAATTTCAGGAACTTTGGGCAAATCATTCATTCTCACGACCAAGCAAAAAAAAGTAAAACAAAAAAAACCCCAACTCATTTGCAAACATAGAAGATAACTAATAAAGTTAAATAAATAAAAATTAACCCAACCGTTCATGTAATTTTCTTCAAAGAGCGATTGCCTCCAAAAAATATATGATTATATATATACGTATATATATATATATATATATATATATATATATATATATATGTATGTGTGTGTGTGTGTGTGTGTGTGCGTGTGTGTGTATGTGTGTGTATGTGTGTACGTAAGGTGATTAATCTTGTTGGAATTTAAAAGAAAACACCGAAGAAATTTACATACATCACACTGGCAGATATTGCGAAATGAATGAAATGACACCAACAAAATTGAAAAAGTTTTCTAATGTTAATCGTTTAAAGCTGTTTATTCACGTTTCGTACCCTACTAATCTCAATTTTTGGTATTTGAACATTCTAAATATTGAAAGTTATATTTCTTGAAAGAAACTTACACATTCAGGGATGATCTGTAATTTCATATCAGTCTTGAGAGGAGAACTGTACTCACCTGAACTCGACAGTTTTGTTTGTACAGAAATGACTGACTGCCATTTTACATAAACGACTATGGTAGAACACAAATGATAGACACATAGATGGATAGATAGACAATTCAGATGAATATAGATGGAGGTAGATAGCTGCAGACTGCTATGGAGGAAGGAAAAATTGACAGCTAGCCATACCAACAGCCATCGTGAACCTCTATTGAAGTGTTGCAAGAAATCGTAAAATCAGGCTGATGTATTGGTAAAAAGTTGCATCGAAAATATTGAGGAAATATTCCCGATTTCTTCTTAATTCAATATCATCGAGAACAGACGGATAGACAAAAAAACTCAATTCTTATCAACAATTATCGAGAGCCATCAATGAAGCTTGAGGTGAGGAAAGAAATAGGTTTTAGAATATAAACCACGCAAAAACATCGATAGTGCCCATTCTTATATTGTACTTTATCGTCTTATCTGATCGGTAGAATGACAATGAAATTACTCTGAGGGATTGTCAAATTTCCCGACGGTTGTTAATCTGTTGGTTTGTGAAACACAAATAGATAACAATTATCTTCCACTCTCGGGGGAGGAGCTTCTTTATTGTTCAAGTCTCCAGGGAAATACATAGAGTAGAAAGTAAATTTATTTTCTGATGAATATGACTTTGCTTATGCTTTTCACATTCTTTCAAGTGTTATTTGATCTTTAGGAATCGTCACTTGTTAATGAATTATTTGGTTTTCTATCCTTGTCTTTGTTACTTTATCACACTTTCTTGTCTTGTTTACTCAGAAGGATTTTCCCAATCGGATGAAATGATACTTTTTTTCTCTTCTTTTTGTTCTTCGGCAATAGGTCTTATTTTTCGATTGATTATGTCTGGAAAGTACAAAAAGTACTTTTTGTCTTGTTAAATCAACAGGCTTTTCCCAACTGGATGAAACAACACTTTTTTTCTCTCTTCTTTTTGTTCTTTGTCAATAGGTCTTATTTTTCGATTGATTATGTCTGAAAAGTACAAAAAGTACTTTTTGTCTTGTTTACTCAACAGGCTTTTCCCAACTGGATGAAACAACACTTTTTTCTCTTTTCTTTTTGTTCTTTGGCAAAAGGTCTTATTTTTCGATTGATTATGTCTGAAAAGTACAAAAAGTACTTTTTGTCTTGTTTACTCAACAGGCTTTTCCCAACTGGATGAAACAACATTTTTTTCTCTTTTCTTTTTGTTCTTTGGCAAAAGGTCTTATTTTTCGATTGATTATGTCTGAAAAGTACAAAAAGTACTTTTTGTCTTGTTTACTCAACAGGCTTTTCCCAACTGGATGAAACAACGCTTATTTTCTCTCTTCTTTTTGTTCTTTGGCAAAAGGTCTTATTTTTCGATTGATTATGTCTGAAAAGTACAAAAAGTACTTTTTGTCTTGTTTACTCAACAGGCTTTTCCCAACTGGATGAAACAACGCTTATTTTCTCTTTTCTTTTTGTTCTTTGGCAAAAGGTCTTATTTTTCGATTGATTATGTCTGAAAAGTACAAAAAGTACTTTTTGTCTTGTTTACTCAACAGGCTTTTCCCAACTGGATGAAACAACATTTTTTTCTCTTTTCTTTTTGTTCTTTGGCAAAAGGTCTTATTTTTCGATTGATTATGTCTGAAAAGTACAAAAAGTACTTTTTGTCTTGTTTACTCAACAGGCTTTTCCCAACTGGATGAAACAACGCTTATTTTCTCTCTTCTTTTTGTTCTTTGGCAAAAGGTCTTATTTTTCGATTGATTATGTCTGAAAAGTACAAAAAGTACTTTTTGTCTTGTTTACTCAACAGGCTTTTCCCAACTGGATGAAACAACGCTTATTTTCTCTCTTCTTTTTGTTCTTTGGCAAAAGGTCTTATTTATCGATTGATTATGTCTGAAAAGTACAAAAAGTACTTTTTGTCTCGTTCACTCACAAAGCTTTTCCCAATTGGATGAAACAACGCTTTTTTTCTCTCTTCTTTTTGTTCTTTGGCAAAAGGTCTTATTTTTCGATTGATTATGTCTGAAAAGTACAAAAAGTACTTTTTGTCTTGTTTACTCAGCAGGCTTTTCCAAACTGGATGAAACAACACTTTTTTCTCTTTTCTTTTTGTTCTTTGTCAATAGGTCTTTTTTTTCGATTGATTATGTCTGAAAAGTACAAAAAGTACTTTTTGTCTTGTTTACTCAACAGGCTTTTCCCAACTGGATGAAACAACACTTTTTTCTCTTTTCTTTTTGTTCTTTGGCAAAAGGTCTTATTTTTCGATTGATTATGTCTGAAAAGTACAAAAAGTACTTTTTGTCTTGTTTACTCAACAGGCTTTTCCCAACTGGATGAAACAACGCTTATTTTCTCTCTTCTTTTTGTTCTTTGGCGAAAGGTCTTATTTCTCGATTGATTATGTCCGAAAAGTACAAGTTGAAACTTCAGGACGAAGTCTATGATATTTTGTGATTTACCAATTTTGGCCCCGGTAACTTTAAAAGGCACCCCAAAGCAGCAATCACTCTTAAATAAAGCTAGGGCGAATCGTTTCATAAGCTCATTTAAAGTGCAATATAGTATCTATATATTCCAGGGTCAACCTGTGGCTCCCTCGTAACAATGCTTCTACCTGCATAGAACGTAAGATGCTGTGACCAGTCTTGCCTTTGATAGAGTGCCAAAATGTCCTTGCTGTCATAAACACAATGATGACATTGAAAGTTGGTAAAATTGACAAAGAAACCCAACAAAAATGCCATCATTATGAAATAACTGTTGATTTCTAAGTCGTACTTCTGAGTGCAAGGCAAAACCGTGACTTTTATTGCAGATGAAATGAGGTGCCTAAAATTTATTTGGAACCCTGATAGGCATGATGGAATATACCTTGTAGGCCTCTGATATCTTATCAGGTACTGCCAAGTAGGACTAACTGAGACAAGGGTCAATGCTGGTGTCTTCTTCAGACCAAGGATGAAGAAGATCCTCAAGTGCAAGGGATTCACCAAGAAGTTTGCCAGAAGAGAGAAGGCAATTTGGTACAGTTTTCTCACAGAGGTTCAAGGCTTTCAGGGAACAAATAAGGCCTGTGGAGCTGGTAGAGACAACGGTGAATTACAACAAAAATGGGTTACAGACTGCTTCTAAGGAATATGTAACAAGAGAATCTGTGAAGAATATATTATCATGTTATGGTGTGTGAAAGTGAATGACAGCATAATCGCAATTTTGGAGAACTCTTCCCTCATGAATATTTTTTGATCACTTTAGTTTAATATTGGTGGAAAAATATATCCACTATGAAAAGAAAACGAATATATGCCAATTTACCTGATTCACGATTAAAAATAAGTGAATTTCAACATATCATTTTTCTGGTCACAAAACAATCTTTTGAAGGAAAGAATTTCTATACTTTTTTCTATACACGAACACAAAATATTGTGTTGACAAATGTTTTTTTTATGTCAAAATTTTGTGAATTCCAGGTAACTCTTTTCACTGAACCTTAATAAAATAGTACTCATCAATACTGTAATCACCATGTAATATTTATGCTGACTAGACAGTAATATGTATTAATTTTGTTTGGAATGCGTGAAAGTGGGTGGTGAGGAGAAAGAAAAAGTTGTCATTTCCTAGTATAAATTGATTACCCCCTCTCAAAATCAAATTTCTCTACTGGCTAAATTTCCATTAAATCAATGAATAGTTTTTCGCAACGTGAATCCCAACACACATAATTTCATCAACCATAGAGAAATAACTCAACACTTATATTCCCTCAGTCTTATTCCTTACTTTGAACTACCAGTTATCTCCCCCTGAATATATTCCACTTCAGAACGTCATATCCATTTTATTTGTTGCACTTCTATTGGAAGAAAAATAGCTATTCACAGAGCCAAGAATGATGCGTTGCAAGTGAATGTATTCTTTATTGCTTTTGGGTTCAGTGACGGTCAGGTTGTCTTTTAGTGTGCCGTCAGGAATAACCTTTAATATCTGGTCCAATGAGCGTAAAATGCTAATGTCCTTTGCGAAGGGATTTGCTTTCATCAATCACTGTTCTTTAATAATATTCTATTCAGTTTGTATTTTTTTCTACAAGAAAGACTGATTGCTTGTTTTGCACACTTGGCATGCATAGGGATCACCCAGGATTTATTACACTTAGAAACCATGCAAATATTGATCTTACTTTCATGTGTCTTTTATCACTTATTTTTGAGTGTCTCTCATTGAACAATGATTAGCAATCTCGTCTCGTAGACCATTGACCAATGCAGTGATTTTATTCCTTTCTGAGAGCATAGAAGGCCTTGTGCCTAAATAAACATCCGTCGGTAAATATATCTATTGCTTTGTTTGATATTTCTTTCTAGACTTGATAAATATCTCAATGAATCAATGTAGAAAACAATAATTAATATTCACAAATTTTAAGATTGATAAAGTCGATTCTTGATTTGTGGCTTATTATTCAGGGCTTATATCAGACTAAGTAACATTTCATAAATATTTATGATACATCTAGAAGTGTCATCATCTTGAATGTACGTGCCGCTGACTTTATAGAGAGTGTGAATCTCACAGGGTACAGAACAGTTGTTGCTCTATCCAGATTAGGCTTTGCTCTTGCACTATTTCTTTCATCTCTCTACTTCTTCCCTCTCCCCCTCTTGAAAGCAGTCTCCTTTTCTCTCTGTGTCTGCATTGGTAGTGTAATGGTTAGCCCGTCCACTTCATACAAAGAAGGTCCCTGAGTCGATATCCGGTGTAGGCAAAGAGTGTGGGACACTCTTCATGAGTCAGACAGACGTGCAAACCATTGTTCTACCCAAACAGACGCTCAGTGACATTAAATCTGACAAATTGTTGTTGATGACAGTGAAAAATGAAATCTTTTCTTTCCCAGAAATTCAAATGATATTTTTCATCAATTTAGACAAGATGTCACAGAAAGAGCATTCCCATTAAAAGAAAGTTCAGTGTTTGTGTAATCTGACTCATAAGTTTTGACAGTTGTCAGACAAATTGAACAGAAAAAATGGCGTTGAGGATTTTACGCGATGGACATGTCAGAATAATTCCATCGGTTAGCAGGAAGTAACAATGACACTCATGACACAAAATGGCGATTCAATCAAATGGAAATAATCGACCTGAATTAGTCAAGTCAGAAGTTGGGGAAAGACTTGGAAAATTTCTGTCTGACTCCCATCTTTTTCCAATTTTTTATAGATATGTCTTCCGATTTGTATTGCGACATTTTACTAATCATTATATATTTCTGACAAATTATACATTATTTCAACGGACACATTTGACAGTGAAATGAATAAAACATTTATTTTATTGAAAATTATATTTCAGATGTGGAAATTAAATATGATTGAAAGCAAGAAAAAAGTCTTCTATCGGAGGAAATATATGAATATGAATAGAAAGCATATATATATATATATATATATATATATATATATATATATATATATATATATATACACACATATATATATATATATATATATATATATATATATACATATACATATATATATATATATATATATGTATATATGTATATATATATATATATATATATATATTATGAGTGTGGTTTTCAGCGTGACTTTTCAATGTGTGCACTGTTACTCCACTATAATCCGATATTTGGCTGCCTGAACACACTGATGGAATTTGAGACAATGTCTGTTCAACGAGGAGCCTCACACGCGTGTGTACAAATAAGAACTAAGATATTCTTCAGAGGGAATCTAATAACGACAATTCAATCCTAGGTTGAGTGCATATCAACCCTGATCATAGACAGGAATGACTATCCATATGTAAATAATCACATAATTTTCACGGGTTCTGTGCTATTCTATGAGTAATCCAGCAAAGCTATTCAGTATTGTCTGAATAAAAACTACAGTAAAATCAATCAGTGAGATTTTGGGGATTGGGATGGAATTCTGTTAAATGAAGAGCAATAAAAAGTCATGAACTTATACAGTTAGCGCAGATATGATAACAGTCGAACAGTTGCTTCATTTGGCAAATGGCTGTGTGACTCTTGGATTGTTCACATTGAAAAATCATAAGATGCAACAGGAATCTAAAGAATCTGTCTACATTAATGCTGATATTGCTGGCTGCGGTGCATAATTATGTTCCTTAACATTTTTCAATAAACAATCTTTAGCAAATATCTTAGATTTGAATTTGTCCTCATTGAAACGGCAACACCTCTCTCCATTTCAGTTTGCGATTGCAAAATCCATTTAATGGAAGACACTTTCGTGCCTTCTCTAAAAAAAATTAACTCCAGAGTTGATTTATTCTGTTTTGGATTAGTAAAGAATTGCAGCAACAAAGTAAGTTAAAATGTACGCAAATAATACCTTTCTATGGCTGCCTGATGAGATGAAAGACCTTCTCTGATTTGATTTTCTTGTCGGTGAGGGAAAGAAAATTCAACATAATCTTTTGTTGTTGTTGTTGTTGTTGTTGTTGTTGTTGTTGTTGTTTTGTTTTTTTTTTTTCAATTTGTTGTACTTTGAAGTTAGGGATGTCAGATTTCAGCTGGCAAAATCAAAAATACCCTACATGGGAATAAATCACTTGGATCGAATATTGTTTGTGTCAAATAAAAGAGATGGATTTGTTGGTTCTGAAGGATGAAGCATAAATTAAAACATTCATTAAATTTCCATGTAGCTTACTATTTTGAAAACCCTTGATGATTCTCTACTTTGACTGCGCTTTGGATGAGTCTTTTGTTTCTTTGCATGAATTTGATTTATTTCTGCGATTGAATTACTGATTGGGTTTCAGAAGAGAGAATAATTTATCATGATTAGTTGGGATACTCAATTTAGAGAAATAATTTGCCTGTCCTTCCCGCTCAATATTGGAAACTTTCCTTTTATGATCTCCCTGCACGAAGCGCATATTTGAAAAGACTTGCAGGTATTTCACGGGTTAGTTATGGAAAATGTGAATTAAAATCCTCTCCTAAACTGGCATATTTGTTTTTTTTAATTTTCAAGTTGTTCTGACTCGTATTGTATGTATAAATCACTTATGATGTCTATGAAAAACTTTTCTTTGTTTTGTTTTTAAATCCCTTCCCTAAAATACATTTTTAGTGGTTGGAGGGATTTACAATGTAGGTTTATGCTGAAATAGTGTGTGTCCACCTGTTTTCTATTTCAAATCAAAGTGTTTCTGTGACTGCAGCCCCAAAAGGTGGAAGAAGTAACTTATTCATCGATTATCTCTTTTCAGTTTTTTAAATTGATCACTCCCAACACAGCACAACACTGAAATGAAAGTACCTGTTTTTTAAACACTCAAAGTTGCAGAGAATTGGTTAAGTTCTGTACTGATATTACTAACTGGGTTTTGCCAAAAGGAAACATCCATGAGTTGTTAAGAGAACTTGATGGACCAATTGATTCTGTCCGCTCGTTCCACTGAAATACTGGGACTTTCTTTTCTTTTTTTCTATACGTATAATGTAGATATTTGAAAAAATCTGTTGGTATTTTTATGAAAAATAATTTTTTTTTCTCTCACAATATTCAAATTAGTAGTATTTAGGGGAGTTGACGATTCTGTCAGCTTTTCCAACTAAAATATTGGGACTTTTTTTTCCCCTTTTTTTCTCTCAAAGTGTAACGATCATATTCTTAAAGATGCGCAGATATTACTCGGATTATTTTTTTTAGAGATTTTACAAGATGCTAATTTCAGGCCTTCAGCTTTCACTGATTGGGTTTGCATTTTTGTTCCTTTTTTTCTCTTGAGAATTCGAATTAATTACCCAGAAGGGAGACCATTTTGCTCACGATCGTGTCTTTCTGTTTCTTCCGTTGGAAACTCTCAATTGAACGAGTGACCCTGATTGTTATCGATTTTAACTAACGATGGTCTCTTAATGATGAAATAACTTGAACAGGAATTCAGCAAATTTGAGCATGAGTATACTGTAAGCTGCTGGAGATTATTTAAAGAGCATCTGATGGGGGTCGTTCTGATCCTTCTAAGAAGAATGTCGATCTTTTTATTTCAGGCTCAATAACACAAGCCAGAGTCCACACTTCTTGACTCTGTGACTGGCCTGACTGCAAACATTAAGAAATGGATTAATGAGTGGACTTTTGGATTGCTTGCAGGAGACCATGCTATACAGCTGCTGACAGAATAGAGGATCAATTTCAATACCTCACCTTTGACCTAATACCACAGAGAATGGGAGTGCCAGGGCCTCTGAGAGAGAGAGGGGGGGAGAGAAAGGGGGGGTTGCAGCTGTCGTATTGCACTGTGGCCAGGGAAACAATAGACGAGTCCTAAGAGTATCTTATGCAGAGCTGGGAATTGAAACTTTTAAGTCGTTACGATATGTCTATAAATGAAAAGGGGGGTACTATCACTTTCCAGTTGGAGAGTATTTTGTACAACATTGATTATTGAAAATTTAAACTGAATGGATAAAAGACGAGGGTTTTCTTCAACATGAACAATATTTTGAAAAGAGATTCTATTGCAAAGGCGTCCTCCAACTTTGTTTCTTAAGCAAAAGGGTAATTACCACAAGATTAGCACAGCTGCGTTCCACGACAAGAAATACAATCTGTAGATCAATTGAACGGTTCATAGAATGATTTCAAGAATCTGAGATAAGACATGAAACAAATTAAGGTTTTTTAAAATGGTTTACAAGAAAGAAATATGTTAACTTTGGAGATTGAAAACTCCAATCAATAATGAAGTTGATCGCCTGCAGCTGAAGTAATGTTCCAGTAGACTGACTAACACACTTTTCGATTTTTCTTTCCAGCCATTAGTCGAATTTGCAGACGGTAATCGATCCGCTAAGAATTCAAATACATGAAGAATATTAAAAAGAAAAATTTTGTCGTGACTGATAGCCTTTCAAATGTTTGATAACCAAAAGGCTTGAAAATCTAATGTCATACAAAAATATGTGTGCACCGAATAGTTTTGAGTGTTTTTTAACGCACAATACATCCCTTTATCAACTGGTTGCAAAAAACCGATTGAAACTAGCTTAAAGCAAACTGTGATTGTTACTATCGAAACAAACCAGAAGATCACAGCAAAGGTGCATTAGTCCATTCTATAGTGTGAAGATCTAGAAAATATAGAGTGGCCAACTTTATTTCTAAGTTTGCATCTCATTTTGAATCGAAAAAATATCTGCAAATACCTAGAAATTTATAAAATCTCAAGGTATATACCTTGTATTTAGGAAATGTATATTACAAATAAATCAGATATGACATTAGTTTTCAGTATCCTTATATTAAAATATTGGGGAAAGTGAGGAAGAGAAAGGAGTCAAGGACACCAAAGAACCCATTATAAATCTCAAATGGCAATGGGCTGGCCAAGTTACACGAATGGCTGACAACCGATGGACATCGCGACTCACGACATAGATCACATACGCAACCGAAGCCGGCTGTGTATTAGATGGAGAGACGAGCTAGACAAATTCAGAAAGTACTGGCTCCATTAAACCCATGATAGAAGAGTGTGGCGAATCCTCAGGAAGGTTTATGTCCTTCGACCGACGTTAAAAGACTGATTATGATGATGATGATACCTACCTCCCAATTTTCAAACCAGATGAGTAGTTTTAATGGTTTAGTCAAGAATTAAAGAAATCCTCAGCTGTTTGAATTCTTGTTAATCCTGTGTTTTGATTTAAGAGAGAAAACTTAGCAAATGGCATATAAGGGTCACCAGGAGCAAGATACAACTACATAAGTTCAAACATGTAGCAACCAAAATGTTGTTATATAAAAAAAAATATGATGAAGTTACTAGTCTTAATAATTTATGAACAGATCAAAATCTTTTTCTCCCCAGAGCATCGAGAAATCAGATTTATATTTCCAACAAATGCAAAACAAAAGCCAAATAAAAACAAAAGAGGTTCTGGACCACATTTCAAACATTCATTACACAATCTATAGAGGTCAATGACATTTCCCAAAACTTGAAAAACTATATTTTCACACCGATAAACAAAGGAGTGAATATTGATTAGTCAACAAAGGACTTGGGATTGTTATCTTGACTCAGGGGAAAACTTTTTGGTCGTTTAATCCTTCCAAACCAGAAATTAGCTGGTTTGTGTTATAGATAAATCACATCTGCCAAAAAACTTTTTCAAAAAGTATATGCATTCACACATGTCCATCCATTTCACAGTATCTCAAAACATTTTCAATGAAATTGAATGACATTTTGCGGAAAGTGAACCATAAGCTAACGAATAATTGCATTTTGAAGTGGATCCAAGATTTTCTTTCCGACTGAGAAATATTTTCATCTATTAAACAATAGCCCAGAAACTGAGAAACCAAAGCTTCCAGCTCTCTCTCCTGAGCCGTTGCCTTATATGAAGTGATTTTCATTCATTATCCAGCTATATTGCCCTGCTGTCTGGTTTATGCGTTCGCTTGGTATATATTACATAGTTTTTTTCTCCTTCCCCAAATTTTCTTCTTTTTTTTTCCATTCAAGCAGAGATTTTTCGTGCTTCAAAACCAGGCTTAAATATGAGACGAGTCAGGAGAAGAAGGACTGCTTAAAATATTTGATCAAATTCAAAGATTACTGGATACAACGCAGACATGAGGAATGCCACAGGACATATCGATCGAATTGCTGTTTGAAAATGAAATAAATGAAGTAATCTGAGCAGTCCATTGAATAACAGACGGCGCTGCATCTCAAAACTAATCTCGTTGCTAAGGAAGGCTGGAGAGCGAGCCGACCGAAAGAGTGAAATAAGAACAACAGTGAAGAGATTACAAATTGGAATTGGTAATGCAACAAGGATCTTCCTTTAGAAAATAAATTGTATTACCTTTAAAATGGGTCCAGTTGCATTTGGAATCAAAACACAGCTCACTTGCATATTTATATCAACACACATATGTATGTGAATCTACACACTCACACAATGACATTTATACCTATACATACATCAGCACACATACATACACGTGTACATCTTCACACACAATAATGTACATCTACACATAAAGACATATTATGAGAGCTTTTTCAATCTAACATTCTACACAGGGTTATATATTCATCCTCAAATGATTTCAGAAGTGTCAGAGCGTATATGACCCAGAGCCTTCGATAAATCACTCTCTGTCAAATATTGATAAAATCTCGTGGGTAATTTTCCCTTTTTTTACAGAAACAAACACTCACCAATCCTCTCCTTCGTCCTTCTCTTCTGTTTAACTTCTTCCTCTCCTTTGCCCCTCTTCCTACAACTCATTCCTTTCTTTCAGCTCCCCCTTAGCTTCTTTCACTCTTTCAACTCTCCTATATTCAGCCTCCTCCCTTACCTTCCCCCGTCCCTTTACTTCCCATTTTCCTTCACCCTCCTTCCTCCCACCTCTCCTTCAACTTCCTCATTTACCTCCTCTCTTTCCTTTAAATTCTTCTTCTTTTCCCCACACCATCCCTCTCCTATCTTCAAATCGACCGATCACAACGTTCACATCCACCCATTATGCCCCACGGTTCATTACAGTTTCTCTCCAAATGACTAAAATCTGCTCCAGACACCCAGCAATAAATCATTATTTTCTCTCCAAAATTCTTCAATGACTTCCTCAATCAGGAAAAAAGTTTAATACAAAGTTCAACACATCACTGTTCAGAGAAATCACATTTTAAATAATGACTTTTTATTTTACAAACCTTTTTTTTTACATAAAGCTATCAGGGTAAACCTGTTTTCTCCTGGAAATCACAGACATTGCAGCAGAGCCTTCTATGTTTACCAACTTGTTTTTACTTTCTTTTCTCATTCTTCCGATAAAAATCATTTTTATTTCCAATGTAACGGTTCTCCTGATATATTCTCCTACTTTCCTGTATTGCCAAAGTTTGAGATTTATCACTTCTGTAAAACTGTGTAATTCTCTTTCTATTTCACCTTGGTTGATATTAACACAACGAATTGATGAATTATTCTTCAGTTTTCCTCTCATTTTCTCAAGATCAAGGAAGGATGCATTTCCATTCTTTCATAGATGTTTTTGGGATATTCTTCTTATCGCTGATCCTTCCAACGAATAAATTGTTTGTTTATCTTATATTGTCTGGAGATGAAGTATGATTATTATTACTCTATTCATTTTGACAGACTTTAAAAGGGTGATGATGGTGGTGGTGGTGGTGGTGCTGCTGCTGCTGCTGATGATGATGATGAGGATGATGATGAACTTGTTTTCTTCTTCTTCTTCTTCTTCTTCTTCTTCTTCTTCTTCTTCTTCTTCTTCTTCTTCTTCGTCTAACTAGAAGTTATTTTATTGTACTGTGATATTCAAATAATTCTCACCTACGTCTTTTTGAAACTGAAACCATCGTATTAGAGTTGAAAAGTGAGAATAGAATAGTTATGAGAAAATCCAAACGATAATTGAATACAAATCCCTGTACATTTTTTTATATGAGACGAGTTTATTTACAAAAAAAAGTCCGTAATCAGCTGTCCAATTTATACACAAAGCAATAACAAAAAAGGTGGATACTTTTGCCTATACAAATACAACATCAAAAGATAAAATAGATATTAGCGAGTGACAATGTCCATTGTTTTAACTCAATCAATGATTTTTGTGTAAAATGCCCCGTGTAAGTAGTATAAGCTGTGTATTGTGTAATGTCCAACATTTTCTGAAATCTTTTTTCACGCTGATTCGTCACCACTGATGGGACTTTCTCTCTTACGAACGACCTGAAAATGGCAATCAATATGTTAAAGATTTGAGGAATTCATGTTTCGATGATAACTGACTAACTGATAAAGAAGGTGCATACTAAGGGAATATTTCTCATGACTAAGTAATGGCAAAATGACGAACTCAGCACAAATCTGAGTCTGGTAATTTTGTAAAATTTTATGCCCGATCCCTGACTCGTCTTATATTCACGTACGAATAACATTTGGTGTGCAGAAAGCCAGTGACAGATCGAAAGACAGACGGATAGATATTCCATACTTCAAAAGACACTTGTCGTCAGAAAAATGAAGGTATTAGCATAGAAACTTTATCACCCGTTGACAACACATTTGAAACATCGATATTACAATTTTTTCATAAGTCAATCATTAATGAATTCTGGAATTGATTGTTGAATCTTTCTGAGAATTGATCACGTGACTCAATCTGATCTGAAATTAAATTATCAAATTGAATAATCAACACCAAACAATCTAGTCTTTTGATAAACAGTTTTGTATTTCAACAGCGTCCATCTCATAGTTCTCTTGGTCTCATAAATCTGTTTTATTCAAGTTATGATTTCTGTCTGTTTGTCATATTCCCTCGGAGAAAACTATTTATTTCAATCGAACTGCAATAATTGTTCAGATAGCATTTTCCCAATGATTCATGTTTCATCTAATCGTAGGGAGGAAAGGGAATATTTGGAAAAACTTCAACATAGTGAGGATCAAAATCCTTATAGTAATAATTGTCAGAATCACAATCTTGTTAACCATTACTGCAGTCATTGTCAAAAAAAGATATTTCATATAATCACTTTATTGATCGACAATTCCACATGATCACTAGGCAGTCCAAAAAAATCCCTTGTTTCATAATCTCACTATGAATATATGTACATATATATATATATATATATATATATATATATATATATATATATATATATATATATATATATATATATATATATATATATATATATATGTGTGTGTGTGTGTGTGTATGTGTGAGCTGTCATGCAGTCAATGTGTCTGTCATGCCAATTTAACATGGATGCAGCTAGACCAAAATTCAGCATACATACTCAAATAACTCGAAGGAAGATTTTCAAGTAGAGAATTCTGATATTTTTAGAATGTTTAAGAGACTGGTTCTTTCGTTAAGAAGTTGAAAGTTAAATGAAACTTTTCTTAGTCAGAAAGTTTTAGTCATTTTTGGTACTTCTTTAATATCTAACCAAGCGTGGATGGGTACTCCAGGTGGCATAAAATATACGTAACTGAAACAATCATTCATCAATGGGAGATTTTAAAAAAATCTAATTCACCTGTTAAGTAATTGGATTACACAATTTCTTTCAAATTTACAAGTTGGGGTAATTCAATTGACCCAGATCAGAACTTAGCTATCTGCGTATTTCAATAAAATAATTTTGTCATCAACTGTGTATCGCTTGGTTATTTTGCAAGCCATTGTTTACAGATATGATCTTCTTTGAGCATGATTAATTCACTTTGCTACTTATTTTTTCAGTTTTTTTGTGCTATTTTCTGATCAATACTGTCAAAAATAGAGGAAAAGGATGACTGCTCCTTTCAATCTTAGCTTCTGTGACCAATATATTCATAATATAAAGTCTACTTACTTTCAATTGGACAACGGACAAAATTGCATATTTTCAATCACATAAATTCGGAACGAAACAATATATGAATATTACAGTTTTGTTATAAAATCAAAGATTGAATCATTTCCTATGCTTAGTTGATCAATGATAGACGGTCAATCAGACAGCGAGAGAGACAGTCAGGAAGATAAATAAAAGCTGGTTTCAGTTGGAGAATAAGGAAACAAAACTGTAGCGGGAAATCAGATTTTCAAATAATTCCTTTCAGTTTTTTACGTACAGGGTATAGTATGCAGTCAAAACAATTGACTGAAACCATATTCAAACAGGCTGAGTCTAACATAGAAAAAAGAAAAAAATGAAAGAAGTCTGATTTAACTGAAAGTAACAGAAATAGCGTGGAAACTGCTCTCAAGTACCTTCCCTTGGCAGATATTTGTTACTTACAGTGGCCCCCGCTGGTAGATATCCTATAAATAATGGTTCCAATGTCAGAGATGTGAAATTCGCGTAACGGCTCCCCTTAAATCGATATGGCTGCCTTTACTTCAGTAGACATTCATCTTCCCCGCCATTTTGATTTTAAGCAACAGTTTCTTGTTTTGCTGTTATTGTTGCATCAATAGAGATTGTTGTAGCGGGATTTTCTTTTTTCTACGTGAAACATGAAGAATTCCAAAGGATAGACGATAATTTATACATATAAATTTTTAAAAAATAATAATAAATGTGTATATAAAGTGCTGGCTTCATAGTTTGTCTGTCTGTTACGCCTATATCGATCAAATATATATCTGGGGGTATGGGAAGCAGTTAACAGATTGTGTATATTTGTGGAAGGAAAGGCAGCTTATATGAAAATTTCAAAAGATTGATCAAAATAATCAATAAAATACAGTGTGTGTCGGCTGCATTACTTGTCCACCTGTCACTCTTAATCAAGCAATGTACACATTGAGAAAAAGGAGACCAATCAACAGACTGTATACGTTGGGGAAAAGGAAAATCAACAAGAAAGACAAAAATGATTGAAGAACATGAAAAAAAAATCTTCTGTCATTTTTATGACACGGTACAAAATCAAACTATGGAATTTGTACAGATGTATAGCTGAAATGAATTAGACAAAACATTTCAGTGGTCAGTAAAGCTTTGCTTCAAATTACAACTCTAATTCAATAAAGGCTGACATTTTTGTTTGGTAAACTAGTGATATAAATTATTCATGCAGATTAGAATCTGTTTCATTGTTGAAATGGCTGTGTATTGCCCTCCAGTGTTGGTGGTCGTTGGACAGAATTAACTAAAAGTCAAGATTTCCTTCGTTGATTTCCATAGCTTAGTGCTTATCCACTGGAATATTGGCACAATGTAATCGTTCTACACACCAAATGGGCTTTTGCCAGGCTGAATGAAATAATTTACGTAGATTGACAATCTGAGTGGTTGCGATAAAAAGCAACTGATATTGAGAAACTGGTCTGGTCATTCTCACAATAAAACCTGTCACGTGTCCAAATGACATCTCCTGACTCTTAACCCGATCCATGTCTCCTCTCAAACTTGCTTTCCTTTTAATGGCCTTATGTCAGACTATTAGTTGCATTTTAAGTAGCCATTGTTGTTATGTTTTTATATACTACGCGTCGTCAGTTACCCCAATTCTGCAAAGAATATTGATCCTCCCAACAACTGCATTGTTTTGTTTTTTCTAGGTGGTCAAAAATTTAGATCGTGACAACCAAATGCAGATGACCTTACTGTACAGGTGTGAAGAAACACTCTCCCGTCGAGTATCTCAGTAGGTAGAAAGACAACTCTAATTGATCTTGTGTAGTGCATGATCATCGCATCTTACACACCAGATTTGGTTCCCTGTGACTCCTAAGATATCCCAAAGACGGTTTAGACTGTGGATGGAATTAACGAGAACGCAATGAGACAGCTGATGACAATCCCCAAAGAGGACTTGGAGAAATCTTGAAATATAAAAAGAGATGCTTGGGTAAGTGTGTGAGATCCCAAGGAAATTACTTTCAAAGGGAATCAGGTGCCGTCACCCTAGGTAGGCTATTTTCCCATTAAACTTAAATGGCCAGACATTTTCCTTGGTCGTGGGAAAACTTAGTTTGGAAGCTATGGGATAGAAATTAGACTGAGACAACCGAACTAACTGATAGGACAAAGGTGAGTTATTGTTATTTGCTGGAAAGTTCTATCGTATGGCTGATGCTTTTTCTAAGCTTCTTGAATTGACAGCTGTTTCAATCCGTTTAAACAACGTCTAAAAACTCCCGCCTTTTTATCCTTTTTTATCCTGTTCGATTAGAAATGGCGTCAACTGACAACGTTGAGATCACAACAAGCCAGCAAGTTGAGCGATCTTTGTGGAATTATAACAACGTGTCTGCGTTGTTTTACAGCCTGCTGGGAAGAACATTTATTTGAACTGGCCATAGGCCAGTAATCGGTCCATTGATTTTTATCGAAGGATTTACGCTAAATCGTAAAAGTGTCAAATTTAGTGGAAGGAAATAATCTGATTGGTGTTTGTAGGCTCACACCTCACAGCTGGAAGAGAGAAAAAGAGAGACTGAGAGGAAAAATGAACGATAGAAAGATAGGAAAAGAAGGAAAGAGAAAGAGAGAGGAAGAAAAGAAGGGTTGACAATAAAATGAAAATTTAAAATAGGAGAAGAAGAAAGAAAGAGATAAAAACAAATAAGAAAGACTTGAAAAGGAGAGATAAAAATCTCAAAGAAAGTGAAAGAGTTTTAAACTAACAGAAAGAAACGAAAATATTTTGAGGGAAGGGATACATAAATATTAATTTTATAAAAGGGAAAAAGAGAAAGATAGAGAGACAGAGATGAAGAGAGAAAATGAAAGGGACGACATACGTAGATATTGACATGCAAATATATTTTTGTTCGATGTGGTGAGAAAAAGGAAAGCAGAAAGAGGTGAGGAGCTAGATAGATGGATAGAATCTGAAATAGATAGATGGATACTTACAAACTGAGGAAGGAAGTAACAGACCATAGAAAAGAACTGTACGATATCTTAAGCAAAGAGAATAAAGAGACGATAAGAAAAATCATTAAAAATAAAATAAACAGAGACAAGACAAGGAAGATCTTTTAATAAAGTTACGATAGGAAAAGGAAATGGAAGACTAAAAAAGTCCCATACTGACATTTGGGACTTTTTAATTTAATTCTTAATTGGTCCAGATTGAACTACTGAAGTTTTGATTGGCTACAAAAAACGGTCGAAATATTCAATGGCCTTGTCTTTGGAGAAGCCAGTATTAGTCAGTAGCATAATTATGAAATTGCTAATGGTCATTGGTACTATTTTTTTTTTTTGAGGCAACAGGTCTGGAACTTTCTTTTTCAAGAAACTGTTCAAAGAATTAGAGAGAGAGAGAGAGAGAGAGACAGAGAGAGACAGAGAGAGACAGAGAGAGATTTCGTGGATAAATCTGAATGGAGTAACGTATTTTATTAAAAATATAACTTTACCAAATGAATATCGTTTCATCAAAAAGAGAGGGGAAAATATGATCTAATCTGACTTTAAATCTACCTTTAAAAAAACAAAAAAATACTAGTCCTTAAAATGTCTGGTCTTCATTCTTTATTATCAATGCATCCGACAATGTGTTGTTAATTGGTGAGCATTTTGCCAAAACCATCTCCAACCATCTAGAAACTTAAATTCCACTTTCTTTGATCAAAGATGGCTGCATTTAAAAAGAGAAAGAAGAAAAGGGAAAAGAGAGAAAGATACACCGTCAATTTTCTCTCTGTTTAACTAAATCCCTCACTCACTCAATAAATCACACTTTCTTTAACTCACTCCCTAACTCAATATCTTTTTCTCTCTTTCAGTCGCTCACACAAGTGGGTTTTTTTTAACTCCTTTTCGTTTGGAACGAACTGCGTCTGTGTGACACAATTGTCTATTGTTATGGCAACGGACTATCTCATTCTATAACCCTTTCATTGTTTCATTAGTTCTATTGAAATATTCCAGATGGACCAGTCCATTTGAATTTTAAGGTTATAACAGGACTCTCATCAGACGCACAACCAACATACAATGAAACATAATAATTTAAATATCCAGCTTTCATGTAAGATATAAATTGATTCGGAATACTATCTTTTTTTTATTAGTATGGGTACGTGGAGTAAGTTCAATTCTAACTGGGTAACAAATACTTATGGTCTTTTAATTTCTCGAGTAAGCTACAGAGTTCTTTCCTGACCACGATAGTTAGTAAACGTGTTTTGAAATCCAAGTGTAGACACTATGATCCCGACTGTGTTAATCATCTACTGTAATAAATTTGGAACATTCTTTTTTTAAAAACTATATTTAGGTGTTATATTATCTCGTTAAGTCTCATTTGGTCAATCTTCAAGTATTTTACTTGCGGTATTTTTAGAATATTCTGCAGTCCTAAGATCATGTTTTGAAAGAGCCGACCGAAAGAAAGGCTGGAAAGGTAACTGATTCAAAAGTTGTGGAATAGTCAAAATAATCAAGAATTAAGATCTTGCTCGATGTATAGCAACGGAATGTGGGTGATCATGTCTTTCCACAGACTTAAACTATGCATCATCGTGACTGCACTTGGAGAAGATGATGGAGTGGTTCACATTGACTTCTCCTGGGTTTGAATTTAGAGTTTTCATCCTCTCACATTTTTTATTGATAGCTTTGAAAAAAGGTTTACTGTAAAACAAAAAACAAAAAAAAAAAACAAAACGGAAGACGGAACAGAGAAATATTGTAACAAGGGATTATTCAGAAAATATTATTTTTAGAAATGCAAATGAAAAATGTAAAAAATCAATTGAAGAAAAATGATCTGGATAGGTATCGAAGATTCTAATGACGTCACACCTTATTTCAAATAACTAAACAAAAGAGACGAATACGTTGGGTCATTACTCATTCCCTCTTGGAATGAGAAGTCTAGATAAGATTCTATTTTTGGGAGTTTGAGTTGAAAAAAAATCCTGCGAATAAGGATATATATATATATATATATATATATATATATATATATATATATATATATATATATATATATATATATATAATACCCAGTTAGAATTGAACTTACTCCACGTACCCATACTAATAAAAAAATAGTATTCCGATAATGCAATATATTTGGATGACACAATAATATATATATATATATATATATATATATACATATATATATATTATTGTGTCATCCACAGACAGTTGTTTCGATGTATTACATCTCTTCAGTGAGGCTATAGACTTTCCATTATCCCATCCGGTACTGCGAGGCAGATGGATTCGATCTTTGCACGATGTTCATGTCTTTTTACTTATTCACACGATCTAAGGCTGTTCGTCTGCTACCGAATTGCACTAGAATTGGCGCCGTGCAATTAGTTCCCAATGAAGTGCCTTAGTAATTATCCTACGCACACACAAACATATGAATATATGTGTATGAAAAGGAAAACTGTTTTTGCAATGATTTCCAAGAAAATGTAATTGGTAAGGTTTCCCTGAGTAGTCTTAGTTTCAAGATCACTATTCCAGATGAGCTTAGTATGTTTATTGCATAGAAGTAACCCATAAATTTTAACTGAACTTAGCTTAGTCTGATACATGACCACAATAGTTGAGTATTATGTTAAGATCAAACTCACTAATTTAAGGAATGGGATGCAGAATGTGCTTGTTAGGTTTTGTTCCTGAATATATTAAAGTTCCCTTAAGTGTGAAAGGATTACGTTATTCAGTTGTTGTTCGTCTGTTTGCGACGTTTAACCAGCGAGAACCATTTTATAGTCAGATCTAAAGAATTCAAATACCCCCAATTCTGCTGGAAAAAATGCAGAAAAAATACGGATTCTTTGTGACTGAATGAGAATAGTGTGGGGTATCCTTTTGCTAATCCCTTATCTATTTTATAATGACCGATTGTTCAATAGATAACTTCTGATAACTACATTTTCATTATGAGCAGTCTCTCTGATTCAACAATTGATTTGCAAATGCCTGAAGATTCAAGTCCACTTTGATCACATCTTTTTGTTGTAGATTCCTGTCAAAGGGTAACCAAACGGGTCAGGGTGTTGCTTAGTATCAATTGAAACGCTGCATGGGTCACAATAAGAGACTAAGTTTTATTTTCCATATCTTCCTCTGATGAATCTGTCAAATGAAATTAATTGGAATCTTTGCAAATGATTAGTTTTCTTTCCTTTAGTGGGTTCCCTGCCTATCAATATCAGATTCCAATGCATCTAACCAGGGCTGTCAGTCTATACTGACAACATCTTGATCACACAAAGATTTCCAAAAAGAAAAAAAATAGTGTGTCATGTAATTGATTTTTGTGACCATACAAAATTGAAAGAAGAGAACTTGTATATACTCACCGATACAATCGTGTACGTAATAACAGATCCTACCATTTATGTAAGGCGATGTTTGCATTATAACGCGGGTAAATGGTGAACCCCAGAAGGTAAATTTATGACACAGAGATAGAAAAAGTCCAACACAAATCAGAGAGAGTAATAGGTTTGAGGATATAGAAATAATTAATCAACTAAGATAGAGATTAGCAGAAACCTTGACAAGGAGATATGACGATATATGAAGGAAAATACAAACAAAATGGCGCCCATGGGATAGTAAACACAGTAGAAAAGAAACAAATGCAAGATGGAAAGATAAAATAGAAAGGTCCTTTGATAAGACATGGCAAACAGTGGCTCAGTTGTGTTCGTCATGGTAGGAGATGAAAAAAACCTTTATCCAGCAATTAGTGTTTGTTGTCAAGAAATTTGAAAACCCAACGAACATCAGTAAATGTCAAAACTTTCGATTAGCTTGCGTGTATTCATGGGAACTAAGAGAAGCAAAAATTCTCTGAAGAGTAATTGAACATTTCCAATATTTGAAAATATCAAATAAAGCAGGTAGATTTACAGAATTTTCATTTGACATTCCATAAAAATATGACACTATTTTGTAGCTTTGATTCTACATAATCAGAAATTCTTTCGAAAAAAAATCCTACTTCTATTTTTGGTTATTGAAGAATGCATGTTTTTCTCATGTACATTCCACCGACAAACATCGTTCAAACGATGACAGAGTGGATTTTGTGTGGGGATCGCAAGTTTCATGTTTCCTTGAAACATTAAAATACTATTTAAGTTAGCAGTTACATTCAGAATTCCAAGTCAACTAACTGGAGTTGTGTAGTGGTCGGTACTAAAGGCATCATTTGTAACCACTCTGTCGATACTATGATTGCAAATAGGTTGAACAAGGCTTTTTTAAAAATCTTAGCTTGATATATAATCACGTAATATCATGCCAGACGTTTTGCTAATTTGTTGTAAGAACTCTTTTACAAACACATCAGTTGAAAAGAGTCTTAGGGAGCAATCAAAGATGGATGCCATCGCATAAGTAATAAGAAAACACATCTTCCTTTTGGCAGACTCTTCAATGGTTAATTATGTACCATTATTCTCTCCGGTCATGTCTGTTTCTCTGTTAGACAAGACTATTAACAAGTTCTGTGAATACTGGAATTTGCTGTTTGACTGAAATAATTAAAAGATAAGCACAAAAAGTAATGGAAATCAGTTTCCAAGTCCGCTGGATATGATTATAACTTTGAACTGTTGTCTTGTAAGTTTCATTTATGGCACTGGTCTTCAAGCCATAACTACCCCAGTAACTCTCCCTCTTCAAAGGTACTACTTAAAAGAGAACTTTTCTTCCTATATATACATATTTACATATTTATGTAACTATTGGATCTGGAAAGGGAAAATACAAACCCCAACAGGAAAGTAAAAACTAAGCTCAATGAAAAACAGTTTGTGGCCATTTAGCGAGCTTTTAGCTAGAATCATCACCAACTATCTAGCCACTTTCCACTTCCACGCTGTCAGCGATGTCATCAAAAAGATGGCTATATCTGAAAGAAGACGAAGGAAAGGGAAATAGAAAGGGAGACACACTGTCAATCTTTCTTCTTTCAACCAACTCACTCACTCACTCAATGAGCTGCACTTTCTTGCACTCACTCACTCCCTAACTCAATCAATCTTTCTCTCTTTCAGCCGCGTCAACACTCATATTTTCGACTTCTCTTCGTTTTAAGCAAACAGCGTTTGTATGACACAATTGCCTGTTACCATGGCAACAGACTGTTTCATTTCCAACCCTTTTATTGTATTAATAATAATATAGAAATATTTCAGGCGGATCAATCCATTATAACTTTCAAGTTATCACAGGACTCTAACCAGACAAAAAAAAAACATTGCTTGCATGCTACTAAATACAGAGAAAAAAAGCATATAATATAAAAATGAGAGAAAAAAGGTCGATCGTAAATACTTGTAAAATATTGTCGTAAGGAAATATTCCGTGGGTATTAATTCCAAAGACTCAAAAAAAGATTATTGGCGTTTTGGGACCATTTTTGGCTTTTATGGTGACTATGGATATTCCATTTTGACATCATCATCAGTTGGGAAGAAATTGATCGGAATAGACACCATGACCTTTATTGACGTTTCGCCTTTCATCTATGTCATACCTTTTTAATGGTACCAATGGGATAATAAACGTGGTTTTAAAGAACCAACCATAAGATGGACTGATTAAATAGACGGATTAAATAGAAAGGTATGCTAGTATAATATGACTGAGATTAGCATAGTCACTGTCGTCAAGGATATGGGAAAACATCTGAGAAATAGACTTATAATTGCTGGTGATATATATATATATATATATATATATGTGTGTGTGTGTGTGTGTGTGTGTGTGTGTGTGTGTGAGAGAGTGTGTGCACTAATTATTTACTCTCCCACCAGAGCAAAATGCATCGTCAAGACGAGCCCAACCCATCCCTCTAAGTGAAATGGGACAGTGCTGCCCTGGGGTAATAGATCCCCTGCAGCATGGCTGAGTAAGAGTGGGAGAGCCCAAGGACGAATCAAAAGGCGTAATGATGCACAGCCTCAGTATAACTTCATTGGCTGATGTATTGCACGGGCACACTCGGTCTTTGTCAATCACCATCTCTGGCCTATTCAGCAGGCAAGCGTCAGTACCGGCGCCTCCAAAATTTGCTGATAAATTCTGCCGACAAACATAGTTCAAGATATGAGGAAGTGGATATCGTGCCGGGAGTGTATGTTTCATGCCTTTCCTAACAACATAAAAATACTTGTAAACTAAGATGCTGCATTTGAAATTCAAAGTAGACTTGCTGTATTTTAGTTTGTTTTTTTTTTTTTTTTTACCAATGGTATCATTATGTAATCACTCAGTCGATACACTGATTGTGGATTGGTTAGAAAATACTTTTTTTTGCATTTCAAACGATGCGAGGAAGACGAGAAACAGTCATGTTATGTAATGTCAGACGTATTGCTAATTTGTGATAAGAACTCATTTACAACCACACAAGGAAAGAAGAATCGTAGTAAGCAATCAAACATGAAATACCCTGCATAAGTAATCTGAAAACACGTTTCTTTTTTTCAAGACTGTTCAATGGTTAATTATGTAGCTTTGTTCTCTTCAGTCTTGTCTGTTTTTTTGTTTGACAAAACTACGAGCAAGTTCTGTGAATGTTGAAACTTGCGGAAATAATTCAGGAAGAAGCTGCAAAAAGATAATGAAAATCAGTTCCCCAGACTGTAAGATAATTGTAACTCCAAAGTGTTGCCTTGATGGTTTTATTTAGGGCAGTGGTCTTCAAACCATAATTACTCCTGGAACTCTTTTCAAAAATCAAATTTTCTAGGGATCTCCTATAAAAAAAGAACAACTATCTTTTCTTCATGTACATGTTTATAGACGTATGTAATTGTTGGATTGGGGCTTGTTCATTGAAATATCCGAAAGAGAAAAGTAAAAGTGAAGCCAAATGAGAAAGAATAGACATATAGACGACAACTAACCGACCAGCGACCGTATCACGTAAATAACCAAGATGATTTTAATTCTGAATGTAAGACACGAAAGAAAGAGAGACACACACACACACACAGACAGAGACAGAAAAAGGGAGAGAGAGAAAGAGAGTTAAAAAGAAAGACAGATTCCGTGACATCACATCGTGTCTACTCGTGTTGCTGAGTTCTTGGTATTTGGTTCGTTAACACTGAATTCCTGTAATGGAGAATATTAATTTATGCGATAACATGTACGTATATTTTATCGACGTTTCTTTCTTACTTCGTGACAAAGATGCCTCTTTCACCGTTACAAATGTACCAATCAATCCTACTTTTGTCTTCTGTAAATCTCATTTTCATTCTATGCATGCATTTTTAAAAAATTTCGTGAAAAAATATTTTTTCAAATACAGTTAATTCACATAACGTGCATTTTTCCATAATCAGTTGCATTATTCGTTCCTATTCCTGCTTTTCCCTAAGTGAATGTAGATCACCATAGACAGGGTTAGAACTCGTCTGGCCTATCACATTCTTTATGCTGCTAACCGATAGACCACTGGCACTTGGATTGGTATTTAGAAATTAACTAGTAATGTAAAATACATCATCAGCCTTTTAGCTTCCGTCTCTATCATGATCCTATCTCGATAACTACTTTCAAAATACTCCTCATAATTTCTAACAAATTCATCCCATTTATATCATACAAGTCTGACCCCTTTTGTTGTTCACTGACTTCATTAGTCGACCAACACCAGATTTTCTCTGGATGTAGTTCCTTCCGGGAAAATGATACATTCAATTTTTTTTCAAATAGCAAATAACATCTTTCTAATGTGAAGTGGATGTCATTTTTTCTCTCTTAGATCGGGATGCTCTTTAATTCAGGCCCAATTACCTCCCCCTTTCATAATGCCAACGATTTTCTCCATGATCAGTAATGAGAAAGATCGTACTTAATTGCAACAATTTAAGCATTACTCCGAATCAACAATCACGTGCCTTGATATAATCAGCTGGTTTTTACACTTCGAATGAACCCACAAGGAAAAAGCAAATAAAACGATCATTGAATTTGCTCAGACTTGAAATTGGATGCTGATCTTGCAAAAGGCATTGATTGCGTAGCTTATTTCAGTCTGAATCCATCTGATAAAAAGAATGATGAAATTTGTACCTTGACGAATATTTTCCATCCATTCATGACCTTGTGCAGATTTTGATAAAACTAAATATGAATGTTTTATTCTTCAAATATCTCCAATCCTGATTAGAAAACTGACTAGTACTCTTCACTAACACGTAAAAATGTATGCATTCTTGATACGTCGAAACTAACAATGAATATAGCAGCCATTGCCGATTTTACTAGTTGCTTTTTCATATCTTATCAGTGTTTATGATATTCTTCCTAACACTCGCTGTTTGATAATAGCAAAACATGTGAATATCACAAACGGTGAACAGTGCTTGATGAACGATGTAACAAATGTATCATATGTTATGGGTCCCGCATTTTCATGGGCCCCACCCCAAAGTTCTTGAATTATCAATTTCTTTTCAGTGATCCTGTACTTCCGCCATCACTCTAGTATTATATTGTCTTCAAAGCTAATTGGTTCTCAATGTTAGCGATTTTAGCCAATTATCATCTTTGATAGATTTTTGATATTCAATCTATTCCAATTTACTTTTTCCATATATGTGTGGCCTTTTAGTCTCTTGAAATTCCTTCTGGCATAGATACAGTTAAATCAACAATTTCCTAACCCTGCATAATCTGAAACATTTCTAACAAGTCCACCCAAGCCCCCAATTTTCTAACAATGATAACCCAGAGTCTATCAACCTTTCTCCATAACTATAAAATGTTCCCATAACACATTATAAAGTAGTTGTCAAAACTAATTATGTTTCAGAATACTTCACGTAATTTAACAAAATAAAACCAATATTGAGGAGATTTTATCGGTTTTCCTGAAAGGTCATAAAAATTGGAAACGGATTTTATGGCCCTCATCTTCTTCGTCGTAGAATCTTCTTTCTCCATTAACGCAACGTAATATATACCTTGTTTCAATAAATGTTCACTTTTCTTTAATTTAGTCCATTTCAAGATCCGTAAAGTGTCGTTGTCAGAGTTTGTTACAGTTTGACTTTTGATAAGTTTAAATCAATCTATTGTCATCAATTTGTAGAGAAAAAATTCACTTTAAAACATGATAAATTGTTGTGCAGAGTGATTCAACGATACATGGCTTTAGGAAGGAATTGGTGGAATAGAAAACAATCCTGGAATTAAGAATATAATCAAACTGGGAAGTATTTGATTAGAACAACGTTCTGAAAGCAAAGTAAACTACCGCATGCCCCTAAAATCTTATGCAATAATTAAGAATTGGTTTAAAATGTAATTGAAGGTAGCTTAGATGCAGGGGACATAACTGTGTAACTTTCAAATTTTGATATTTCGATAACCCTATCAAAAAAAAATAAATCCTTGATCCCCCCTTAGTCCCACCTTTTAACATAAGGTCATTGGAATATTTCGTTAACTTTTGGAGGTAACATTGTGTGGACAAAGAGACAAAACTGAGTGATTGTATGTATACACCTTTTCTTCGTTTTGAAATATGAAACATTATCAGCCAACCGAAAAGAAATACTGAATCCTCTCTAGAATTGGACGTATTCCTTCTTATACCATGGTTTCTCTTTTCTCAGTCTTGTAATTTGGGAAAAGACTTTGAAGTGATAATTACCTGAATTGGTATCACTCACTTCATTATCCTTTATAACACCTGATATTCCAATGCAATCATCCATCGTATGTACTAACTAAATTTGATGTTGTTCAACTTTGGTGATCGTAAGAGAACAAGTTTATGCAACAGGATTTTGCTGCAAACAGAGGTTAACAAGTACATCTGATATGTATTGATGCATCAAACCGTCATATTTGTTTACAGAAATGAAACTAAATATAACAAAAGATGACAAACAATCCCAAAAGGCTTTGATATTAAATGAAACAAATCTAAAAAAATCCGAAAAGCTTATATAGAATATGTTGGTCCCGTGGACAAGAAATGAAAATAAGATTGTCCAGTATTTCTGGATCGTTAGTATTAATCCATTCTACAAGTCCTGTAGCCTGATCTTCTCTTACTCTGTGCAACATTTGATGAAAACCTATTCATTCACATTCACAATTTCAATATATTTTTATAAAGTATTGTTCAAAATGTACACTGAATTGTTTTTATCATTAGATGAAAGTAGTTTAATCTATCTGGGTGATTTTATTACGATCAACATATAAGTTCTTATATCGTCTGCATCTTGATGAAAATTTCTCTCTGAAAATGATTAACGCACTCAAATATGTGCATTTATTGATACAAGTGATATCTTTGATACTGATGACAGACATTGACTGACTGTCAGATTGACATGCCAAATAAAGCTCATAATCTATTATTTCGACCCCTCTTTCTATGTATTTCCGAAAGTACAAGGGAAAAACCCTTGTCAACTGCGTTTTTGAGAGTATCGTCCCTTGCAAGATCATTACACAAGGAAAAAAACTGATTTAAAAAGAATACTTGATTCTGAAAGCACCGAGTTCCAATGCCTACAATGAACTATTAAACCATCTAACCGGCGCGTCTATGGTCTGACTTAGGGACTTGATATTCAAGAAGGCATTGTCCAGTAACACCTTAATTTCAGTTGCTTTTCATCTCTATTCTTCCTTTTCTGTCTACTACGTTTACTCATAGCCATATATGAACGGTGAGGATAGTTACAATGGAAATTAGAATAAAAGAAAATACTTGTAAAACATGAATAATGGTAACAAATGTTTATCTCATAGAATTAATAGAAATAACATTACAACTAATGATTAAAGTAGTGTATGTATAAATGATAACAGACAATGATGAGGAAAATGAAAGATGTGTTTGAGGGATTTGGCAGCTCCATTGGTAGAGCAATTGTCCTTCATACTACAACACAGGATTATGTCCAGTCTTTTCGCATTATCAAATCAAATAAAACAGAACTGAAAATTATTTTTTCAAAATCAACCCCCTTTCTGATTTGCAAATTAGTTTTAACAAGGATGGGATCTCAAGCATTCAATATGAGGAAATTGAAAACCAGCATAGCATTCTCTCTTGAAGTTGAGACATGTCTTGAATCCTTTTTCATAATATTATTCTCTAATTCTAGATTCGAATTCTTTTTTTGCCAATGAACACAATTTTCTTCTCGTCAGTGAAATATGAACGCAGTTTCTGATTATATCTAAAAGTTCATGATAGACATGCATCTATTCTTTCTGTGCATGACTGAATCAAATGCAATAGTTCGTCCACAAGCCTGAAACCTGTATTGTGAGATAGTTAGACGATTAAAATTATTCCATTTTGAGTCACCATCAATTACAGATACGATTTGCATGTGTGTATATTTGTGTGAATGTGTTCTTATTGTGTGTGAGTATGCATGTGCGCGTATCTGCGTGTGTGTGTCAATAAATGCAATAAACCATAAATTGATATGAAAATAATTTACTGAAAACCATTTCTTCTGTCTGAGTGACGAAATCACTTGAACAAGAAAGGGATCTCAAGCGTAATATTCTCTCTTAAAGGTGAAACGTTCCTTGAATTCATTCTAAACAACGATTGGATTCCTTAGTATTATCTCCGCATCCTACATTCGAACCCTCTTTCTGCCACTCTGCACAATTCTCTTCTCACCAGTGAAATACGAAAGAGGCTTCTAATTTGTGTTGAACGTTCAAGGGAGACAATCCATGCATCAATCCTTTCTGTGCATGACTGAATCAAATGCAATAGATTATCCAGAAGAAATCAGGATGTCAGCAAATGAAAAACATATCTATTATCACATGACCATTGCAGATAGGAAAATATTATGAAATGTATGTTTGCATTGGGAGAGAGCGATCACTGTGGAATTATAATGTTTCATGACGGGAAAAATTGATAACCAGTTAATTCTACTTCAATCCGTATCTATCTATCTATCTATCTTTCTATCTATCTATCTGTCTGTCTGTTTGTTTTTGTCTATCCATATCTTTCTCTTCCACTCTTTCCCTCTCACTAACAGTTTGTTGATATCTATATATTTATTTATCTATCTATCTTCAATCTCTATCTATCTATCTATCTATCTATCTATCTTTGTCTTTTCATATCTTTCTTTTCACTCTTTCAATCCAACCCTGCAAAGAAAATGCACATTGAGACTTGCAAAGTACTTACAGAATGCGTCTCGGTTCTGGGAATTCAGGAATGATATATGACAGCCGGGAAAAAGATTTATAAGGTGGTAGGTGACTCAAAAAATTTGGTTTTAAAATGTTTGTTTAATTTCCATTTAATATATATATATATATATATATATATATATATATATATATATATATATATATATATATATATATATATATATATATAAGTGTGTGTGTGTGTGTGTGTGTGTGTGTGTAATTATACTCCTATGTAAAAGAAAAGTAATGTAGAAGCACCAACAAAGTGATACCAAAATTCTTGTCAATGTAGAAGAACCAGGTTATTCCTTGAAAAACAATTGGCCAATCAAATCAATCAAGAACGACCGGACTAATTCCTCCCACACAAGATTTGACAAATAAAACACACAAACTATTCAATTTCCGTTTGTTGAGTTACTGTCCCAATCAATGGATATATCAAGTGACTTGATAAATTTTTGCAACCAAATTCATAATGAAACTCAATATCTTCATAATGTGGAGTTCTTTATTGAACGATCAGGAAATGAGACTGGAATCTTAGCCGGATTATTCTTGAAATATTTTTTCTTGAACTCTTGCGCTAATTATATTTTGAATTTCATCCCATGACCTTTCTTACATTGGTCTTAAATTTTGCGATAGATTAATGTCATTATTCCATTAAACACTTAATAGAATCTCCATAAGGACAGGAGCTAGTGAGGGGCTGGGGCATATGTTATAAAAGCACCTTAAATTTAGGAAATATGCATAAAAATTGAACACAAATTTTACTTGAAAATAATTGAACTTTTCCATTTATTATACAACCAGATAATACAACTGGTATATCAGACATTCCATTCATAGAATTAGTTTGTTTTGGTCTTGATCTTTGCATTGTGGCTGGGGTTTAAGTTACAAATATCTTTGTTTTTATGTGTCTCATAACACAATCTCATGAGTTCATGTATTAAAATGATACTTCCGATGAGAGATCTTTACGTTAATTCGGTAATCCTAAATACCCAGTCATTTGTTGAAGTTAAGGTATATATGGTATTATGGTAATCTAGCAAGTGTAGATCAAGGGAATCGGAATCGATACCTATTTAACGTGGGGCCCCTATGAATAACAGGACCCAGTGCTGATGCTACCTTTGCAATATCGATAATCTGGTACAGAGTATAGTCTGAATTTCTGTGATGGATTATTGTCATTATTCAATCGAACAATCGGATTATTATCCTCATCTCTGTTTTTTCATAACTATTTACAGATGCATTCTCAAAATTGGGAAAAAAGTCACCTTTAAGGCCTGTTTAAGATTTGGTGTTCATTTGTATTAATCAATAGATTGACTTAGGCATACTTCAACTCAATATCACTGTCTACGATGCAATGTTTCGGCTACTTACTTGTCATACACACAGAGAAGAAAATAAGTATTAGCATTATATTGAGGTTGGATAGCGTTTCAATGTGATGGCTGATCACGTGAGACCGTCTCAATAGCAAAAGTGTTTTTTTACCCTGAAAGTGAAAAGAAAGGGTGAAAGAAACTGAGTGACTTGTACGTAATTTTTCCGACCTTTTTCTCGTTGTTGAACTCATCGTAATTGATACGTCCTGTATTTTTCTATGGTGACAGCAGACCGTCTCAGGTAAGTGTCAGTTCAGAGGTTAAAATGACGACCAACAATTGTTTAGAAGTTGCTTCGGGGAAATAGTGACATTGGTCGCAGCACAAAACTATCATCTTCTCTTTTTATAAGCATTTGGACTTCTAAAACAACTACTGACTCAAAATGTCACACAAGGCAAAGTCAGTGGAAGTTTTCAAGGAGAAATAAAAGTTAATCTATGTTGATGCGTAAATCCTGGCAATTTAGTGGATGCTCTTTGGGAGGGAATCTGGTGATGAAGATTTGTAACAAAATGAAAAAGACCAATAAAATTTTATCATTAAACAAGATTCAACTAATTTCAATTTAAAAATCACTATTCACAGCCAAAGCAGGAGTTCATTACTATGATGAATGCATTTCCCCTGGCAAAAGACGATACGATGATATATTGTGTGAACTTTTGAATTTACTCTCTGTATTTCTATATTTGCAGGGTATTTCTCAATCTCATCCAGTGTATTTAATTTACATTACTGGATGTGTTTTACTTTAATTTTATTTTTATATTTCAAGTTTGCTTGCCTTACGTTTAAATATACTCAAGATAAAGTACAGTCAGTCCATAATCTGTAATATCTTCATTGTCTATTATATTTATTGATAGATATGGTAATGGCCGAATGCCAAACATTGATCGACGCCCCTACATTATAAAAACAAGTAATTCAGTGTTGATTGCCATGATATCCTTAGTGAAATATTGTAATTAATCGTGTTATGTACTTGAGATTGATTAGTATCGTATATTGATAGATTATCAGTATTTTATCATTGGGAATTACTCAGTTAAGCCTTAGCCTGAATCAGTTTGGAACCATGGAGTACTTTTTGCTCTCTTGGCAGAAATTCAAAATACTCCTCAAATATATTCGAATTGCTCGCTTTTGTAACGGGCATCCAGCGTACATTATCGCTGATAAGGATGTCATCAAGTTTGTTCCAGATGTTATCCTCACTGATAGGGAATTTTTACTACTTTGCAAATACTTATGGTCAACTTAGCGCATGATTCAATTAAGCTATTTGTGTTTACCCGTATTTGAAAGAAATGAAAGTACCCATTCAAAGCAACTTCCATTATCGAACGAGTTTTTAAAGGCCATCCGTTCGTCATAGATGTTGTATTAATAGAACAAAATAGTCTGGTTCGATGAGTTTCACTTTCCATTGAATAATATCAGCGGCAGGGTACGTGTGTATTGGTATCCGGCAGAGAGAATGCTACCAGGAATGATTCAAGAAAAACTAAAAGAAAAGAATGATAGAAGCAGATTGAGGATTTGGGCAAAGTTCAAGTGGGTAATTTTTAGCGCTATCATTCATATGAGAAGTATTCCGTCGCTTACCACCAATCCTTACAGCATTGATGATCAGGTACACATCCTCCATTGCAACAGTCAAATTTTCCAGTTTCTATCACATTGTACAAGTTACACGCAAATGGTTTGATAAAGATGAAGTAAATCTCTCTGTGTTGGCCTGGTCATAAAACTCCCGAAATCACAATCCAAATTTGCACTTGTAAGAGGGAGGGAGGCAGTCGCTCAGCGGAACCTCACAACTTTTATACTTGATTCGATTTTAATGTCCCGGTACATGGTGTAATTAAAAGATCACAGTTCATCATTGATTGATTTTGATTCAGGAAGAACGGTTACGGAAATTTGCATCACCACATTTCAAGAAGCCTGGGAATATACACCCTTCCAATAACCATTGGTAAACTATGTTGATTTTGAGGCTATTTTTTCTTACATTCAGAGAGCAGTCACCAGAACTGTCAACACAAGTTACTCTCAGTTTTCATGTTGATCTGGATGGCTACGTATCATGCGTACAAACTGCACCGATGGAGTTAGATGGCCGAAAAAGTTAACATTCACTCCGTCTTATGTCTGCAAAAAACGTTCAGTTAGTTTTTTGGAAATTCCTTACCTAAACAGGGTTCTTTTTTAGTGGGATTCGGTTTGCAATGTAAGTTTATCCTCATTTGATCACTTATTTGTGTCACCTTATTTTTTATTTGGGCGTTCTTGGTTATTTCTTCCCTAAAAAAATACAAATGATGTAAGATTCATTGATCACCCTTTTAAAATTTTATAATTGATCATAGCTTGCTGCCAAAAGACGCCGGCCATGTGATGGTTTAATTTGAGTGACTAATCAAACCTTTTTTTTAATTAATGTTATCAATGATTGATTTAGCCGAAGCCCTTGTTAGCAACCACAATGAGAATGGTAATTAAAATTGATTATAGTATCGTTTCTAAAATTTAAATTAATGTGATATAAACGGCGAGTTTAAATCTAGGCATTCTTTCCGACTTTAATGTCATGGTAATAAGGTTAATTTAAAGATCAAAGTCCATCTATGATTGATTTGAATTTAGGAGGCATAATTGCCTTTGTTCCCAATCTGGTCTCTTCAACGAAACACAATCTATTTCCATCCATTTTACTGTGACGGTCTTCAAGACCCACCTGGCCCAGGATTTGTTCTGTTCCCACAAACAGCATCTGGTGTTCAATTCTGGAAATAATTAATCCTGGTGTAGAACCTCCCAATCAAATTGTAAAGAGAGGATGATAAAACACTTTTGACAGCCTCATGATACTGGTCACTGGTTCAATATAACTTTTGCCCATGCCTGCACGTATTTTTGTGTTCCTCTACGCTTAATCGACCTTGTGTCAGATCCCACCGGCATGGGAAATGGTTGAATGATAACACCCCTCAGCCTTCAATCGGTTTTCTTTTTTTATGTAATCAAATTTCTGTGTTAATCTCTGACAAACAGAAGAGTCCTTAGAGACAGAGTGGCGCAAAACGAAGATCCAATTACCATTAATTTATAAGTGGAAAGTTCTGAGCATTCCTAAACCAAAATTTGTTCTTTCCATGTCTGCTACTCTAACACTGACTGTACCACCCTTACGAACATTCTTAGTCTTTCCTAATACCCTGAAACATCTTACAAACAGACACATGAATCGAATTGACATAGACTCATCGCAAAGCTATATCGAGTTGAGAGTCATCTTTAAGGAATAAAGAGACGTAAAACAGACCTTTGTGAACCAAGCAATACAAAGACTGGCACCTACCATTGAATTTCAGTGTCTGTTCAACGAATATTGGGTTGAATCGTTTGAAAGAATAACGGAATGTAACTAATTGAAGTTGGCACCTTTACACTAATCTGGCGCCCAGGAGGTTATGAGGAAAATTACCCGGTGTGAAATAGAAAATAAAGAGTGAAAATTAACTTTAGTCTAATGATTTCTTTGCGGAAGTCTTTAAACGCTACAAAGTAAATCAAGTTGGGCAGTTTACCGGATCAATTGCCAATTATTGTGGAACGTTTCATCTTCAAAACAAATATTTAGTGTTTTTGCATCGAAATAAGTTTTATGATTAACTCTTCAGTTTGAGTTCTTTCGTTTGAAACCTTTGCTTGGACAAAAACATTACAAAACAGACAAAAAAAAACAAAACAGAAAACAAACAAAAAGCTTCTAACATTCAGTTTTCTGGGTTCAATATCAATTAAATTCTCCAGAATTTTGACATTGCAGAAAATGATGTTCCTACTAACCGTTAAAGATACATAAACTACAATCTGCAGATTAGTGCTTTTGCTTTCATATCAGATATGGTTTATTTTTATCATTTAATTGATTTTGAGGGGTTAAAATTTTTTTATCAGTGTTTATATCAGACTGTTAAGGGTGTGGAGCAGTTTTTACCAATATTTTGATCGACGAAATGCATTTCAATGATCCTTTTTTATAGCATATCACTTCAGTTTTATTGACCAAGCCAAATAACTATTGTCTGACGGTTCAGTTGGCCCAAAAAATGTATCGCTTGGAAAATGTGCGGAATAATATTTAATTAAGTGAAACAACTACAGATTATATCTGACACTAAATTGTCACAACAAACATCTTTGAAAGAACTAGCATTGAGTTTATTTTCTTCACTGGATATCAATGGACACATTTACATTCACACAATTCCTGACAGTAGGTTGACTGTTGGTATTCTGCAAGAGATCAATTCAATGTCGTTCATTCAAAGTTGTTAAGCTCAGGAATGGAAGTGGATTCTTGTTTGTCCTTTGTGCAATCTTATCATAATTCATTAAAGGTCAGTCTGTTCCTTTGTCAATCTGCCCAGAACCATAAAAGGTAACCCAATGCAAGTAGGGAGAATTTGAAAAAAATTTTTTCAAATATAATAAGGAGTGAATATTCAAGTTTTCGGCGGTTTAGCTCAATTGGTGTGGCCTCTATACATGATAAGGACACCGATACATAAATAGCCAGCAAGATCAGCTTGGAAACTGAAGAAACTAATGCTGACAGTTTTGGTGGACGCTTTTCTTAAAGTAAGAAATGTCAACCTTTGTCCAAAGGTGACGAGAAAGAGATGAAAGCAGAATCATTTCACTCCCAATGATTATTTGTTATAAAGGAAATTCGTTTTCAGATTTTATTAACATTGCATTTGGTCTACTTTCCAGATTGATAAAGCATCCAATAATCTTTCAGGGATTTTAATCAAAGCAGATATATCTTGAATCATGAATCTACTTCACTTGGTATCTTAATTTTTTAATCTTACAATCCTTATCTAACAGGACAGATTATTTTATGTACTTGTTCGGTAATAACATGTTTACTTATCATCGTGGCCCCAAGGGTCGAGTGCTCACCTCTGCTTTGGTAAGCCGTGGTTCTATCCATTGACATTGAAGACTGTCCTCATCGTTGCCAAGGGGTAGAGTGCTCACCTCTGCTTCAGTGAGCTGTGGTTCTATCCATTGACACATTGAAGACTGTCCTCATCGTTGCCCAGGGATAGAGTGCACACCTCTGCCTCGGTAAGCCATGGTTCTATCTATTGACATTGGGGACTGTCCTCATCGTGGCCCAGGGGTAGAGTGCTCCTCTGCATTTCGGTAAGCCGTGGTTCTATCCATTGACATTGAGGACTGCCCTACGTCTCCATAGTTTTTGACCAACCAGAGACGAGTATTTTTGTAACCCATAGGTGTAGCATAATAGAAAAGAAGCAAAAAGGAGTCGCACAAAAACACATTTCCCAATATAAATATTTACCGTAATAAGGAAAATGTTTCTTTCCGGTTGATTGATAGTATATTAATTATTTTCCCGCTTTGGCAATCATGAATAACGGACCAACATGAAAGAGAATTCATACCAATGAATAAACATGGTAACTTTCATTGCAACCTTATTTTAAACACATGGGCAAATGATTTATTCAGAAAGTGTGCATAGAAAAGCAATTCATGCCTGATGTAAGTGACAGAAAAATATCAGTTCTAAATATTGATACCCAAGTAAACGGAAGCAACCATTAAGGGTAGATTTCCGGATTTACCCCGATTAAACTTTGCTTTCTCCATTTACAGAGTGTATTATAAACTTATACGTGTCTCCAACTCTCATTACCTCGGAAAACAGAGTCAGAAAGTTATTCAATCCAAGTTAAGCGCCTTTCATGAAATGATTGCTTTCTCTAAACAAGTACCGCTCAGAAATTACAACAGGAGTAAAATACTATTAAACATTTCTTTTTCATTTTTTAATTTCTGCCAGCAGGATACTTGCCCACAAATCGATCCGATTATTTGAAACACATGAATCGTAATATTCCTGGAAAAGAGGAGGTAAGCACAACTCTGGTCTCACATATTACGTTTCACCTTTTAAGGCTGATAATCAATTCGGAATATCGGAAACCGTCAACCAAAACTGTCACAAAAACTGCCAATACAGATGTATTCACTCTTAAAGTTGGTCTGGTTGGCGGGTTTACTTGTTCACTTGTTGGCTGGTTATGTATGTAATTATCACGTGCACTGGCTGTATCAATGGAGCTACAAGGATGAAAATGTAAACATTTACTTCTTACTCTCTTCACAAAAAAAAATAAAATAAAAAATAAAAAACGTTTTCCGTTTGTTTCTTATTCTTCTAAATACTTTTGGTAATTTAATAGTTTGCAATATATTTTATGCTAGATTAATCATTCGAATTGTGTCCTCTTGCTCTTTGAATATCCAGACTTTCTTCGAGTGATCATAGCTCAATAGAAGTGACTTATTCGTTGGTCATTCTTCACTTAATACATACATATATATATATATATATATATATATATATATATATATATATATATATATATATATATATATATATATATATATATATATATGTATGTATGTATGTATGTATGTATGTATATTGACAGTCAATAAAATCCTTGGCTTACTGAAAACAGGCTTAAGAGAAAAGCGGCGTAATCTGCATAATTGACGAGAAAGCGCACGTGTCTTTCGTTCAATACTTCTTCAATGGTTTGACTCATGCGACTTTTACATCCCGGACAAAAAGAAATTTGTTGAAAGGCTACATTAGTAGAGTAAATAAAGAATATTAAATTAACTCTCTGGTCAGTGTATCCTGCTTCTGGCTATTACAGGGTCCTGAGATGAAGACCATTAGATTAGTCATTGAATTTAGTTAACTCAGTTACCAAATGCACCTGGTTGAAGAAAAAAAGGCTCTCAATCTCATCAATTTGTCCACTAGCCACAGTAACTGAGAGGTATTAGTTTGGTCAGTTGATGAATTAGTCTGGTTAGTTATGCAATAGAAACTGTCAAATGACTAACATTCTTTGGTGGCATGCCATTTTGAGGAAATCAAAGAAAACTGAAAAAAGATGATCATTAATGATACAATTCTCTCACTTTTTAGGGACAATGATCACTGAAATGTCAGAACTTTCGAATTACAGTGTGAATGCAGCAGAAGAGATAAAGGCTTCAATTTAGCACGAACTCACATTGCAAATTGCCCCCCCCCCCTAAAAACCTACTTATCGAAAATACAAAAAAAAGTTGTTTTTCTATACATAATGTGTAAATGTCTACAATTTCAGCCCCCTAGCTGACTTGGTGCAGCTTATGTGCGTGATACATTAATTGCCAACTAAACAGACGGACTCACAGGAAAAGAACGTATTGACAGTTTTGGTTGACTGTTTCTAAATCAAAATCTCTTACAATTCTTTTTATGCAAAATCGATTTGTTTATCTGCCGAGTGAAAATCTGACCTTTGCCTTGATTTATTTTTCGAAATTTCACAAGAGACCAAAGTTTATTCCTGCAGAGAACATTGGTTAGTAAAAGACAAAAATTACCGTCGTTCTCGTATGTTCTTTGCTTTCCGCTAGGCATCCCAATTGCTTGGTTATAAACCAACTGACTGGATTCCTAATGTGGTTCAAAATTATCGGAGAATATTCGATTGTAGACTTTCTTTGACATTTGGAGAAGGAAGAATTGATTTTGTTCCCAGCTTGAACTGTCCAAGGTTGATTGGAAATTACTGTCCCAAAATGGCAGATGTGTCATGAGTCCTTTTGCTAATAGAGATACGATTTGTGGTTCATCTCTGCGCATGCCTCAAGAGATGTCAGCTATTACTCTGTGCTAACAAACTATTTACTATCACGCGCACAACTCGACGTACGGACGGCATTGTAGTTTCGCTCACACTCGTTGTTTCAGATAGAAAGAAAACAGAGTGAAAGGTGAGTGGAAGAGGTAGAGAGACAGACTTACAGTGGTAGTGTGTATGTATGAGAGAGAAAGAGATTCACATTATAAGATGGAAGCAAAAAAAGAATGTCTTCCTCTCCTTAATATCTAAATATTCCGAAAATGAGATTTCTTCCAGTAGAACTAAAAAGGAAAAAGCTAGTCCTTTGGACGGGAACCTAAGGCTGTTTGTCCACACAATATTGCAAGAAAATTCTATGTGAATCCAAAAAGATTTTGTGGAATGGTCGGCAATTGGCTGAAAGCAAAACGATTTGATTTCGGAACTCTGATGCCTACAAAGAAACATAGCTGTATGTCCACAGCACGCAATATCCCCAAAGATTCAGGTGGAAATTTCTGTGTAGTTTTTAGTGACAGCAGTATTTGCAGAGGTAGGCACTCTCTAAGTACTTTGTAGTTCTTATTCTATCTACTTCACACGTCTTTCCTAATCAGTCGATTGACGATCAGAATTGAATTATGAGAAAAACTACTAAAACTATAATGCATTCAAAAAGCACATATCTCTGCAAACACCGCTGTCAAGGGGGACAATTGTGCATTGATTAGCTCAGACATTTAATCAATCAGGTAACCCCTTACACTCTTCTTCAACAAAATATGAATGCAATCTTGGCGATATTATTTGGTTTATGCAACAAACTGTGACCTAAAGATGTAATTGTACGTTGATCTACTCTAAAATCTAATCCCTTTTTGAAGCCGATTGCCCACCTGTTGTAGGAATTCATTGGGAACCTTCGGAGATATCGTGTAGATGAACATGACATTTTGCTGAGAGTATGTGGTTTGGGTATATAACGGAGGAATAAAAAGTAATTGTGCATGGATCTGTCCAAAATCCAAACATTCCCTCCAAGAACTATCCTCCACAAAATTACATAAAGCTCATTGAGAACTCTAGGAAGTATTGTGAAGATTCTCATGCTCGTACACATGAATCAATTGAAGAGAAAATATTTATAAAATACTATTTGCATTGCCTCTAGATAGAAGTGAACCAGTTGCTTGTCATTAATGGAGGAGATGTTTTGAGGTTTTGAAAACATTTCAATTTAAAGAGGATTTTTTAAAAAATTGTTAACATTTACCTTTCGATCATTCATCCTTGTTAACTGGAAAATCAAAATGGATTGGTTGGAGTTTTCTGAAAACTTTGAAGAAATGAGTTATGGAACATGTCTGGTTAAGAACTCAAAAGGAAATGAGTAAGTTAATTATCTTACATTTAGTTTGGCAGTGATCACTGAAAGCGGGTCTGAATTTTCAGAGCAAAACGTGCATTAATGATACTGCAATCAAGAGAATTAATCTAAAATTCAGTTCCTTGTTTAGATTCTATAAGATCAATGAAATACGAACTAAAAACTTGTTTTATCACACGACTGACATGACATCAATATAAATGCTCTCCGATTCCAAATACGTTGTTAATTAAATTCTTTTGAATGGTTTTTGTCATTTATATGTATTCTATTTTGAAGCCAAGCAAAGGATTCAACACATTTGCCCGAAGGTTCCTTTTACTTTCTTTATTTTAAGTTTTGACATGAGATTCAATTTGTGGATAAATTGAAGAAGCCTAATTGTTATACTTGATATCTTTTCCAATTAAGCTCTTTTAGGTCGAAACAAGTTGTATTTTACTAAGTCTTTTGCAGAGTTTGAGTTGATTCTTTCCATTGTAAGAATTGCATTCTGATGTTTCTTTTTCGTTAAAGGCTTGTTAAAACTGGACGAAGGAAAATTCATTTGCAATAGTTTCGATGTGATTAGATTCACGTTAATTTATTTTGGTTAATTGAAGCAGGAATTATATGCATTCTTTTTAAATTGAACTTTACTTGATATTCATGTGCTGAATGGAATAAATGTTTCTATTTTTCTCATGAGTGGAAAGAATTGCAAACACTTTATATAAGAGAAAAGCATTGCCAGTGAATGTTACGAGAGAAAAGCATTGCAAAAAAAAAAAAGAAAAAAATCCATTGAAAATCGTTGCCAGCATTTTTTAGAATAAAGCATCACCAGTGAATATTACGAGAAAAAAAGCATAGCCAATAGTTTTTAATGAGAAAAAAGCACTGCAAATCATTTTAAAAGAGAAAATCGATGCCAGTAATTTTCACAATAGAAAAGCATCGCTAGTGAATTTCAAAAATTTTCTGTACTTCCAAAAAACGCACTGTTCAAGGACTGATGATAGAATAACCTGCTTTTTTCAAGTTTCTACTCAGTTACATTAATTTGTAATGCAATACCTCAAAGATACAACATCAAAATCTCTATTGCATAAAATTGCAGTATTCAAAGTAAGTCTTGTATATTAATGTTTGTTTTTTTGTATGAAAAAACCGTCGTAAAAAACTTTATAGAATTATATTATTACTGTCAATCCTTATTCTCTCATCTTATAAAATCTAACTGAAATCTAACTGGACTCATCTTCTCTTTCAAATGCATTTACACACTCTCCAGTAAAAACCTTTGCTACATAAACCTTAACTCAACAACGTAAACAGCAATTTCCCTTCTTTCTTTTTACTCATAGATCAAGGTCGATGCTTGGAGCGTTTCTCTAAATGAAAAGTGTCAGGCGATAAATTCAGGCAGTGGAAATAGCAAAAAGTCATGCCGAGAAGAAATCGGTTCCCCATTTTTGTGGACATTTAAGGAAACGCGATCTGAAATTAAATTTAGTCTGTCTTTGATCGTCCCTGAGGAAGTAAATCAATGGTGGTGTCGCTGGGGCCAGAAAAAGGAAAAAATCATGGACCACCTCTAATATTGGGTCAATATTCAAGAAAATACTAATTTTTAGATTATGGTCTTTTGTATCAATAAATATGTATAAATATGCACACAGGTTTCACTCTCTCTCTCTCTCTCTCTCTCTCTCTCTCTCTATCTATCTATCTATCTATCTCTCTCTCTCTCTCTCTCTCTCTCTATATATATATATATATATATATATATATATATGTGTGTGTATATATATATATGTAAGTATATCAATTTATGTGTATGGTATATATACATATATTCATACATACTTTCACAAACATGCACACATACACACACACACACACACACACACACATACATATATGCATCGAGGTTTGCATATGGGAAAAAAAGTAAAAAAAGTCTACTTTAGCTAAACATAATGCCGTGCATATACGTATGTATATATCTATATTTACGTTCCAAATGCATTTGAAGGATAAAATTATATAAAAAATGTTCCTTCCGTTTATTTTCATTAAAAAACCTTCAAAGATACATCTAAACCTGCTTTCGCCATTTAAAAATACTGCAAACCGTCAAAAACTAAAAATTTGGAGGATGGGGAGGTGGTTAATAGCAAGTGTTTTGTCTTGCCAGTTGATTTCACGTCGTTAAGTGAATAAGGGGAATGTTATGCATGGTGTAAGTGTTCACTGAATTCATAAGGTCCACTTGGTCGCTGCATGTATTGAACTTCCTCTAGTAGATGAAAAAAAGATTTCGTTTTGATCGATGTATTTGCTGAATTTACCCACAATTGTTTAATGGTTCCATGATTCATCAAAGATGAAATTCTTTATACCAAGGTTTTTATAGCGAGTGTTTGCACTGCGGATAAATATTTATGTTCATGCATTTTGTGTCTGTACATGTGTTTAAAATAAGCATACATGCTTAAATATGCAATGAGCAAAACTTATACCTAATCCCATATCGATAGTGGGCATTGTTGTGTTAGGTTCTTTTTTATGCCAAACATGATCTCACTTATGAACTCCAATAATTCTTGTTGTGAGTAGTATTGTCAAGCAATTGTCTGGCATGCTTGTAAAAAGGCCTGCTCATTGCCATTCGACAAATTTAATATTTTTTATGATAATTCTGACTGTTAACAATTATTGGTAAAAGCAAATACAATAGCAAGGCCTGTCGAAGCTATGATATGACCCTAATGCTCTGACCAAGGCTCTTTGATGCTGAAACCTATTGAATCTAACGTGATTCAGACGTAACCACATGGCCTGTGGGGGAGGCTCATAGATCTTTGTCTGTATCCTAACTGTTCATTTGAGAGGCATTGATTACCATTTCGAGGTCTTTGGTATGACTGGCTGAGGATTGAACTACAACTCATTGAATCAATGGCAAGCTCTATCAGTGGATCACAGTAATCAATTGTTCATAAAATCAAACAACTTGAAGTCATCTTTGCTATTTTGAGATTCTGGAAAAGCCTTCTCAAATTAACCTAAAAATTCAAAGCCGCATATCATCATTAGATTAATCATAAACAGATAGATTTATTTGTCATGTGATGAATGTGCAGATTAGCATCATCAGAATTACCAACTGTATATTTCGGTGACAATTCCTCAAAGAGGGCTGCATCGACTTTCCAGAAAATATTTTTGTGTTTTATTTCTGACAAAAAATGCCTTTGATAAACATGATTCGGCCAAAATGTTTTCTGGTGTTTTGAAAGCAAGCAAAACTTGAAACTTTCAAACAAATAATTTGATTATCAGACAAACAGCCTTGCAGCAGATACCAAAACATACCAAAACAAAACCAAAAACTTGACACGGATAACAAATACTTTTGACAGAGACAAAAAAAGGGATATTTTCAATTTAGAAATTCAATTCATTTGTTGAAGGACAAAAAGAAGAAGAAAGTGTTTGAATATTGATTTCCATCTGCCAGAAGAGAAATTATTGGAAAAAATTGTCTGACTATAGTTCTGTGAGATGTCATCTTTCAATTGACTTGGTTGAATTCGAATAATCAAAACCAAGTTAGCTGCTCTTTAAAACAAACAGAGATATAATGAAAACTAATTGAATAAATATAAACAAACACCAAAGAAAAATTAGGTGGGGGAGATCATCTGTCATTATGGAAATTTCAACCAAGACAAAAATCATGGACATAATGCTCTGAATTCCATCTTTTTATTCACCAAAAGATTTGGGAATGAGTCAACACAAGATTTGAAAATCTTAGTCCAAATAGTTTGGGACTGTCGCTCAGAGTTGACTTGGAAGATGGAATGAAAAAGCGTAGGAATAGGGAAATGTATTCGTCTTAGTAACAGCTGTCCTTAAAAAGAAAAAAAAAACAAAACAATTCTTTGAGATAAAAATACAAATGAAAATGCCGTTGTTGAAAATGTTCGTTATTCGAGATATACATTGAGTGGACGTGCAGTTGAACAACCACTTACTCAAAGTGTTACTCAGTTATTTTAGGGAATATTTCATGGAAAGTCGTCCCTTTGTAGCATTTGAAATAATGCTTCCACTGATTACATTGGAACTAAGACTGTTAGTTTTATATTTCAACGAGTATTCACATGAGGTTGCAAATGACTTGCTCCTACGAAAATTTGATCATATTCATTTGAAATTAAAACTTGAAAGGTTGTTTCAATCTTTCAGCATAAGAAACCGAAATTAAAATGACAGACCCCCGTTTGGATTAGCTATCACCAGTTAAACATGATTTGCTAAAAAGAAAAGTAACAGTGAATTGCTTAGATTTGGAAAAGGGAAGCCCAAAACTGTCAACATGATGTAAGGCTTCTTTTATTATCTGTATATTAAAAGAAATGGGGGTTCCTGTTCCTTTTGCCAATGGCATCCGATGAATTTATTTTATTTGCATGGATGCTTTTTCATTATTTCTACATCTGTGTAAAAAAAGTCAACTTGTAACTGACACCTTTTCTCATAGCAAATATCAAAGCCATATCAATACCTAAGCTCCGTTTCATTTCACTCCTTAGTTTGGATGAAAGGCTGGACAATTCAAAATATTTTAAAGTTTTTGTCAAATATTTTGCGACAGTTGCTAAAAATCTCTTGTCAAGACAGTACACAAAAGCATCGAAATTGGAAATCATATTCGTGACAGCAGCTGCCATTTGTCAACAAAGAAACACAACATGCTTGAGAAACGAAAAATTCCAACCTTATTTTATTTTATTTATCCCTGAATTTCCCATCACCTTCAATGTCTAAGATTCAGTCAAGATATTTACATCCAACTAAATAAATAATCTGAAAACGCATCACAGCATTTGATTTTTGAACAATTGCTCGAAATATCATGTGAAGACATTGAAATGGAGTTCTCAAATTGAAAAACGTGTTTATTATAATATCAGATGCCATCACCAAAGGGAAGGGACAACTCTTTGAGAGAGCGAAGCAAATCTAACGATTCCTTCCAGATCGACTTTCTGTCAATTTTTTTTAGCTTATCCATTTATTGGTATTTTCTGAATCAATGATATGGACGACCTACTTTCTTTTCGTTTAGTTTTGTCGTTTTCAACAATGTACATATATTCAGAGAAATACAAAATACTTGAAAAGGTGTCAACACAAGATGAAAGATTTGACTCGAATATTTGGGAAAACTTGCCCCTGCTAAGATACGCATAAGAGATTTATTTAATGTTTTCAATATGTTAATGAAAAAAACGCAATCAGAAATCTCTTCATGTCGTGTGTGTGTATATGCAAATACACACGTTTTGCAGCCGACACAAAAAGGAAATAATTGTATCCACAAGATATCGTTTACCTGATATAAAGTTGTGATTATTAATTGTAGATGCACTCACATGCATGAAGCCACATATTCTATAAATATAGTTAAATATCTGCTCTGTTAATTAATTAGTGAGTTTTTGTACATTTGAACATCACTTATTCCAGTTCCTACAGCCTGGCTGAAGCCAGGTTTGGCAGATAGGGTTCAAATTGGAAAGGGTTAAGACTTTACCCCTATAAATACTTTGCAGCATGTGGGATATATTTCATGACACTAATCATGTGCAGAACCCGATGTCACAATTGGACTTGACTTGAGAAACAAAAACGAACTCAGATGAAGGAATTGGTCTTTGTGACACGACTATAATAGAAATTGCTGACAGGAATAAACTGAGTTAATAGCTTTTTCTCTCCAGAGACTTCTTCCATTTATCAGATATCCCATCTGTCAAAACAGAGCCAAGTGAAAGAGACACTTTTATATTTTATGCACAGCAAAACAAAGTTTTCCAGAAAGATGAATGGCTATTTTGTCGAGTAAATTTGCCAAATACTAATTCTGATTTTGATCAAAAATTGCTTTAATTTTCTTGCTTGTTGTTGAAGAAGGGTCACTAAAAGTCTAAATTAAAAATAAATGGAAAAAAACGAACCAACAAAACATGTGAAGACAAGTTCAAGTGGTGAATATTTTTAAAATTTTAATTGTGTGTGTGTGTGTCTGTGTGTGTGTGTGTGTGTGTGTGTGTGTGTGTGTGTGTGTGTGCGTGTGTGTGTAAAAAGCAATGAACCTTGTTTGAATTTAAAAGAAAACACTGAAGAAATTTACATACATCACACTGACAGATATTGCAAAATGAGTGAGTGAAGTGACACCAACAAAATTGAAAAAGTTTTCTAATGTTATTCATTTAAAGCTGTTTATTCACGTTTCATACCCTACCAATCTCAATTTTTAGTACTTGGACATTCTAAATATTCGACTGCTAATGCAGAAGTTGTAATTGCTAAAGGATACTTTTAAATTCAGGGCTGATCTGTAAGTTTATATTGGTTTTGTAGAGGGAAACTTTACTTGCCTGAACTCGACAGTTTTTTGCAGAAATGACAAACTGCTATTTTACATAAGCAACTATTGTAGAACACCAATGATCTTTGCCCAACAAAAGGAAAAAGACAAGTAATTTATTGGTTGATCACCCCATTTCTCCATCTTTTCAAATTGAGTATCCCAACATTGTACGCAGGTAAAATACGACATACCTTTGACACAACTGTATAATACTAAAAGACTGATTCCGTTTATTTGGTTATTAGTGTGTTGGACTTCCATGTCCTCCCCTTGTGAAAAAATACTAAAATATCCGAAAAAAGATTTTTATTGAATTCATTTTCAGTGTTTTTTTTTTTCTTTTTTTTATCAATTCCAAGTATCAAGTATCATTGGTTTTGCTCGGTAATTTAACGCCCCTCCAAGGACAATTTCCGTGGGAAATACGAGAAAAACTCAGGAAAATTACCTCTCTAAATTGTATATGTTTCCAGCCAATTGCTCCCAAATATTTTTAATGCAATTAACCAAAGCAGTTCTATCTTCATAACATGATAAGATATTGTAATACTATATGTGTATATATATATATATATATATATATATATATATATATATATATATATATATATATATATACATATATATATATATATATATATATATATATATATATATATATATATATATATATATATATATATATATATATATATATATAGTGAAATGTGGCGGGGGTAAAATTTCTATCAGATAAAACATTTGCATTCCAAGGCCAGCAGATGAGCAATGCAATTTTTTGAACATCTCAGTTATTGGTGAGTGAAAAGATTTTGGGGACTTTGAAAGAGGACACATTGTTATGACCGGATGACTACGTTAGTGCATCCCAAGGACAGCACGACATGAGGAGTGCTAACGTTCCGTGGTGGTCAGTAACTATCGAAAGAAGTCTGAAAAGGACAAGTCACCGACCACTGACAATGCATTGGGTTGGCAATACTTATCGATGCAAGAAGTGAACGAAGGTTTTCCTGCGAAAAACATACCGGAACAGCAGAACTACTTGCATAAGGTTTTGCAATCTATTCATTAGATTGTATGAAAAATCCAATAATTCTTTTTCAATGTTTTGACATAATCAACATTTCTTTCCATTTAATCGCCCTGATGTGAAAAGCAGTTTTTAATGCTTTCCTTTAAAATCAAGACTGGTCTTTTGCAAAAGAAAGAATCAACAAGGGTTCTTATCTTTAACTTCCACTGAATTGGCTTTGTGAATTCTGTAATTTACATTGAAAATTTATGAACATATTCTGAAAATCATCTCAATGTTTAAACATCATTTATATGAAATAGTTTTTTAAATAATTAATCCATCAAAATGGATACTTGAGTATTGTATCGCCTGTCGCCATTACAAAAGGAATAAAAGAAACATCAACGATATTCAAAAAATAATTCAGCTGCTATTGAATTCTTTAAACAAAAGAAAATGCTTCTGGAACTAACAATGGGAGATTTCAAAAATTTATCCAATGTGTTTCATGGAAAAACAATTGAGGTCAGATCATGTTGTTAAAATGGCAGATAAACATGGTGGAATAGTCTGCAGGTTTGAATTGATGTCATCATTAATAATCCTGGACATAAAAAATCAAATTATCGATATATTTTCAAATGGCTGATGAGTATTGATGCTTTGACTGCCGGGAATCGTTAATGTTACCAGAACAGCTCCTATACAAATACTGGAGTTGCTTTTTATTCCAACCCAAAAGAATTATTACAACAGATAATATATATATATATATATATATATATATATATATATATATATATATATATATATATATATATATATATATGGAGAGAGAGAGAGAGAGAGAGAGAGAGAGAGATTGATCGATTGATTGCAAAAAGTATCCAATAATTGGATTCTGGATATTACAACTCCATGATTTTATTTTGGTTTTCCTGATTTTGTTTTAAAATGGAAGATTAAATCCTATCTAATTAAAAAATCCATCAAACAATATTTCATCTGAGGATGACAGGAAACACTAGAAATGCCGAAAGGTTCATTATTCAAGACTAATCAAAACAAGTAAAATGTGGATACTAGTCCGAATAATACATAGAATCGTTATGATACTTTATCTAAGAACTCGAGCCAACATGTCGAAGGCCGAAGAGAATAGTTGCCAAAATAAGAATCTATTTTATAGTGAGTTGTATTTCTTTCAGAGAATGTGGCCAGAGGCGTATCAAAGGGAGAAAACACACCAAATCGAAATAATATTGTAGTCTCCTTTCTTTTTTCGACCTGGACAATATTATTGGTATTTTTACATATTTTCTGTTTCTATGAGATGAGATACATATCCCTTGGACAAATGAAATATACAAAGACTTTGAGAAGAGATTAAAATATATTTAATTATTCCAAAAACCAGTTGCATGGTATGTAATGCTTCCCCTTTATGCTGTACGAAACATGAAGTATGATTTACTAGGTCATCATGAATGTAATTATCTAGCACACATGCTTCGAGTGTTATCTTGCTACCAACTGAGTAACCCAATGGGAGAGTATATGTTAATGCATGTGCAGTAAAGTCTCCTCTGATTGGTTACGAAGTTATATCAAGGCTCCACGAAAGGCTCATAATACCTTCATATTTTCTGAGTAAACTTTGTAAATTTTGTAAACTATGCCAAGCGTTTTTATTTGTGATTAAAGTGTCTGGACAGCCATATCATTAGTCAGAGCTTGAAAAAAGTCAATTATTCTCATTACAGATATACCTTCCTAAGTGTGGTCAATTTGTTCTGAAATATTCACTTCTATTCAAAATGTATTATTGCTTTTT
>OY735224.1:32415683-32425683 GCA_963457665.1 Thysanoteuthis rhombus
GAAGAATACACAGGAATCGACTCAATAATGAGAAAGATAAGGAGACCATTTGTTTTATTGTTCCTTCAAAGCAGTCGAGGTTTTTTAGAGGAATCACGCAAAACTGTTATCTTGTTTATCATTAGCGAACTACCATCGCATTTGTCACGACACTATGAATCTGCTTTGTAGGAAATTATCAAAATACAAGCATAATACCTGTCAAAAATGATACAATTATTTACGTCTGGATACTTTATACGAATATATATTTCATTTACCTCAGAACACGAACATAAGAGAGAACTTATAACCGTCACTTTCCGTTTGTCAAATATTGTTTCTATACAGAATGAAAGTACCGAATGACCGAGGCATGAGCCTACGCCCAAAGTCGTTAATTCCATCCTAACCACTCGTTTGTCATTATGTCATGCAATCTTCAGAAGAATCCCCTTTGATCGGACGAGCTCGTCTCTGGATTTCCTCCGTGTTTATTAATAAATGTCTCTCGTTATATATATATATATATATATATATATATATATATATATATATATATATATATATATATATATATATATATATATAGATTTTGATAAAAGTTCAAAATGAATTCTGTAAAAAAGACTAAAGGTATATAATGTAAAAAGTGCTTATGACTATGCACAGAACTTTGCCATATCCTCGGATTAGAGAATATGGGGACGGTGGAAATGTTCACAATAGATCAGCTGATTGAAAAATGTAGAAGTTGTCAAGTATAATCCAACGAAACTGTATATCATGCATCCTCAGAAATGTCAGGAAGATTGGAATAAGTTCTAGTAATATCAATAGAAGTATTTTCAAAGTTTGGATATAAATAATGTTGATTAAAAATTCGGAAGAAGTCATCTTCTGATTTGGGGACATGTTACAAAACACTTCATTAAATACAGCAGTAAATAGAATTATAAATTGGCAGACGACTGAGATCACCAGGGGACACCATAGACAACTCTCACTGGTCTACAAATAAAACACCCACCGAAGTTACGTCGACGGTGCTCAATGCAGGACTGACGTTTGTTCAGCTAATTAAACCTAAAGGGAAGGTTATTCTCAAAGCTGACCTTGTTTCATAGACAGATGTAAACAACAGGACTGATTAGTCACTCAATAAGAATTGTCATGCAACCAATGTCTTTTGGCAGCATGCTATGTCAGGGTAGATAAGTTAGAGACATTGGGAGAAGGGGTGATCAATGAATGTTATTTTTCCCACCTTTTTTGGGAAGTGATCAATAAAAAGTATTAATTAGAATTTAAAAAACGACACGAACTAAGAGATCAGTTTAACATAAAATTACCCTGCAAACTGAACTCCCCACTTTGAACCACCTCAGGGTGGATTTGAAAAGGAATTAAGAATGATCATAAAGATTGTGCCTTGGCTGTAAGAGTTCGATGATGATGATGATGCAATGTTCTACCAAGGAACCCCACACGAGACATGAAGAATGGACATTGTTCATGCGACAGTCATACAAAGCAAAGGTCATAGACAAAGTCAGTCAAAATGACCCACTGTCAACTGAGTAATCTAAAGGCAGGGCGTCCGTCCATGCATGCAAAGTGAAGTCCTGGTGATTGGTTTCCAAGTTAAATTAAGACCACGTAAACAGCTGTCGAGAAATTAAAATGTCTGGTTCTCCTCGATTAGACATAATATGGATAGATATAAAAGGATCAACAGATTAAGATAATTTCCCTCAAACTATTGAATGGCAACTGTTAAACAAAATTCAAAGTTTGTTGGAATGGAATAATTGACAGGGAGAAATTGTCCCGGGACAATTTTTCAAAAGCTTTTTACGAGGGGCAGGGATTGGCAGTTATTCTGGGAGTAGTTCTCTATTAAACGTTTTTTGTTTTTTTTTAATTGCAAAAACAAAAAACATAAAAACTGGCAACACTGATGGCTACTGTTGTGGGACACTAAGGAGAATATACTTCACGGGTTGCATGAATAGCTTACTAAACATCGTAATTGAGCTAGGATCTCGAGTTACTTTACTAACTTCAGTGTGGCACAAAGCCATTAACTCACCCAAAACCATCGACTCAGCCTAATTGTCAGTTGGCTGCAGCTCCAAAACGAGAAACATGTTTTTTAGGGATACCTTGATCCAATACCCAAGGCTTCAATGCAAGGTTTCAGCTACTAAGGATGTTACATACTTTTAGTATTCATATATATATATATATATATATATATATATATATATATATATATATATATATATATATATATATAGATAGATAGATAGATAGATAGATAGATAGATAGATAGATAGATATAAGATCATCAAGAAAGTGCGAATACATACCCTACACTATCAGATCCTGAAAATTAACTTGCTAAAATGGTGTCCCATTGGTACACACAAAAAATGTGGGAATGTTGTGTCGTTTCTAAGTTTTACAGTCACTTGTAGATGGTGAATTTGGTGAATTATAATTGGATGATGCCAATCTGACAATCCATGACGTGTGTAAAATTGATAACACCTCGTCTGACTTCTGGCAAATATTTTGATTGTCTTTCAAGAGTTAGTCTTTCTTTCGTTTCATGAGTGATTGTTTTGATCAAGCTAATGAAAAAAATCTGTTTGCAAAACAATGAACTGTCAACTTAAACTTTGATAAGTAAATCATGATTCACATTTTTACCTTCCTGAGTTCAATTTTTATTCTATGTATGCCGATATTTTGGAGGTCATAAGTGGAGACAAATTGGATGAGTGTTTAAGAGTCTATTACGAATGCAAAAAATCATGGCTGCAATAACCCTATCTCCAATTGAATTTCTGGTGTGTTGGGGGAATATCGTCTCTTAGACCAGAGAAAAAACTGATACCCATGATTAGGGTGATTATAGACTCTGGAGATTGCGTGACATGAATTACAGCGAGAATGGCTGAAATCCGTCAGCAACAATTTTCCAGAAGACATTAGAAGTCATTCGTGTTTTACACTTTATTTCTTCTCTCAAAAGTAGAGATTATCAAATCAGTCAGTGAAGGTCTAATTTTGGCTTGGATAATTCAATCATGAAGAAAACTTGTCCAGCAATTTGTGTTTGTCCATCGTTGTCATTTGTTAAGTAAATATCATTTGTGTCAAATATTATTTGTGGCTCAATCACAAAAGGAACGAGGGATATTTCTTCAGAATAAAGATAAAAAGTTTTTAAAATGGGGTGCTGATGCAAATTTCCAAGTATGTAGATTAAACAGTACGGCCAGGAGCATTGGAGCGCAGGGATAAACGCACAAACATACGCAGATATGGAAAAAGTGATAACCTTCTGCCATTTTTGGTTGTAAGAATATGGTGGTGCAACAATGATGGTAAGAAGATCGTGTTGCGTCAATCATATGTGAGGGGAGAACTATCTACCTCAACAAGCCTGAAATTCAGACCATATAGGCGCTACCTCAAAGTAATTTATCATTGTACTTTGCTTTGTTTTTTTTTTCTCACAAAAGATATCAATTTGTGGAGGCAGCAAGCATCCAACGTATTTATTGGCTTTTGATGCGAGTAATTCAATATAAAAAGGTTTAAAATCATACTCGTGTGAACAAAAAATTGATTATATATAGGGATATATAAGATATGTTCAACCCTAATGGGTGGGGCTGCTTTGTTTCAGATTGCATTGTACTTGAGTGAATGCCCTATTCTTGTGGAAAGATTTGGCAAGGGGCGTTGCTCTCATTCGTCGTTATCTCAGTGACGGCGATTGGTTCTACAGACGAAAGAAAATCAACATTCAATATTTTGGATGTTATCTGAGTTGAAATGATAAACACTGCATAATATGTAAATATCAAACCAACCATGTAAACCTTTGCATGCAATTGTAATGTCTTCCTTTGGAGATTCATACACTAAAACAAAGAAAAAATGCTGTTGGAACCACTTATTGAAAGAATGATAATAACGCCAGTTCAACATGAGTAACATATACGGCATCCAGACATTAAGGAAAATTTGATGGTACATGTAAGGGTTTAATTTAATTCTTAACCAGCTATAGGGTTGTTGTAATTGGATCGGTAAGAAAAGATTGGATTTGATAACTCAGCTTACCAATGCAAAAGGGGCCCGATTTTGCGTCTCGAAGAAATTAACAGATTCCCTGTATATGGATTGGCCATGGATTTTTTAATTTTTGATTCTGTTAATAGAATAATATCAGTCTTTGTATTTTCTGATAAAAAGTCGTGTTAAATGTTCATTATTTCTCATACTATTATTCGAACTTTTAGATCTCTCATTGTCAATTTTTGATCAATTATGACCGGTAATCTCTCATCATGATGTCAGATACACTTCATAGATAATTTGATAAAGTGGCATTAATTGGCAACCAGACGACTTCCAGAATTGCAGCCTATCATTTATTAGAAAAATTTATTTGATAACAACGAAAAACGATTGTTGTGAAAACCAGTTTTGTAAAAGTCAGATTTTTGTAAGGAACTATCACTCCATTTTGAGAACTAGAATAGAATTTGTTCATGCTAAAAATTGGCTTATTTACAACTGAAAGAATCAATTGATTTTTTGAGACTACAGAACTACTTATATCGATAGATATCATCAGAAACAAGTTTCTCTCTCTTCTGTTAAGGGGAATGAAAAACGAATATTCCTTATAACGAAACAAGATTTGGAAGACTGTCAGTGCTTTATACGATTTTTACAACTAGTCCTGATTTGAATCAATAAAAAAGAGAAACGTATGGTTTTGTCGACTCCAATAGAATGGTCCTCTTTGGAAGTTACATGATCCCCTTGAAAAAAAAAAATTATTCTTATGACATTTATATAATTTTTGATTATGACAAGATTCTTCATCTTTCCTTCATTTTTTAATTCGAATTTTATAGTTGATCTATTCATCAACGTTAAATCAAATTAGCGAAAAACAGAACAAGGAATAAAACATCCTCTGAAATGTCATCGCTGATATATTTATTTATTGGAATCTCTATTCGTATCTATCGACCTATCTACAAATACTTGAAGTCGTATGAGACTCCAGTTATATCAGCAAGGACTATCCAGAAAAACGAAGCGATTCTTCTGAAATCAAAAGGGGTCATATAAGCTGTTAAACACAGTGTGTATACTTGTATTTGAATAAGAGTATATATATATATATATATATATATATATATATATATATATATATATATATATATATATATGCACTACGATGTAAATTTCAGTTTTTGTTATGTGATCTTTGTTCATTGTTATGAAATGTATCCTGGTTCAATATTTGTCTTGCTGTTGCCAAGAAAAAGAGAAAATACTTCCATTGTAATATAAAATGCGTCAAGCTATAGAACATTTTAAACAGCTTCCTCCCTGAATCACACAATGGCAACATTTCTTTCCCTACGATGCTGCCTTTGATTCATTCTTTGCCAGGAAACAAGAAATTTGTTTCCATCCTAATTGTTTTGGGGTTTCTTCGGTTTTGAATCATTCTGCGTTGTTATTGAGACTTGAACGAATATCAAAATCCTGTGAACAGAAAATTGATTTATTTTCTGTTTTATTACATGTAGGAAAACACACAAAGCTCACTGATGTTGCTTATCAGAACTCACTAGCATTTTCACCCTTTCAGAACTGGAAATCTGAAAACCTTAGTTCCCGTTTAAACAAAGAGGTCTTTTATCAAAGCAAGTAAGACATAGCTTATTCAAAAAGGAACATGTTTGGAAGGACCGAACTGCATAGTCCGTAGAGCAGCCTGACATAATTATCAAGTTAATAATTCTCCGTTCGCCGTACGAAACTATTGCTTCGACGTATTTTGATTTCTCTTTACTGTTACTAATTTGAAAATATTTTATATCTTAATCTAGATAAGTCTAAGGAGCAGAGGTCAAGTGCAATGATTAAAAGAAAAATAAGGAAAAACATCTAATATCTATTAATTTGAGTTTTTCTTTAAATTGATATTTGGGGAAGTATTGTCTTACTTTCAACACTGCTTGACCAAAACCAATGTATCGAGCAAATGCAATGTATAGTTGTCATGTAATTATAGTGCATTCACACAGTTTTCTTCAATTGTAATAGTTTGGTGTAGTTATATTGAATTACAACCATAACTCAACACTTAATCCAATCGGTGGCCAAGTTTATAATCTGTTAGTTTCAGAATTTTTCATACTTATCCTCATTTCTACGCATTACTACGCTCACTACTGAAAAAAAGTAAAATTGAACAAAACCATAATTCTTGAATCTCCATGTCTTTACCATATATACATAAGTTTAGTTTGTTGCTAATAGATTCCAAGATGATAGTGATAATTCTGGAGGTCTTCTTTGAATGCTTCCTATGTTTCTTTCATTTCATCAGTTAATAATACGATGTTCTTCCATAGGAATAGAGTACTCTGGTGGATAGGGAATTGACACAAAATAAATATATCGCTTATATTCAGCCTCAATGATCGTCCAGTTCCCCAGTACTGGAGCAAAGGTTTCAATCCTGCCTGGATACTGGATAGGATAAGAGATAGTCTATAGCCACACTGAAGAGTTGTAATACAACGAAGCACAATATATATATATATATATATATATATATATATATATATATATATATATATATATCAGTGGTGATATCCAATACGTCATCTCTATGTGAAATCTCGGATTTAATGTCACCTATCCTGCGTTTTGAGTGCTGGTCAATTCTCAGATGTCTTCTTCCGATAAAAGGAGCCAGACGTTAAATAGTTTAGACAGGATAGATTGTCAAAAGGAAAGGATGGACACTGAATGGGCCAGACACATTGACCAATGAAGCAGGGTAAAACAGGACAATGTGGACACTCATACATCGACGGTTTCATTATTGCATCAATCTCAAAAGTAACAAATACAATTGAACAATTTTATAACAGTATGTATATATATATATATATATATATATATATGTGTGTGTGTGTGTGTGTGTGTGTGTATGTGTGTGTATATATATATATATAGAGAGAGAGAGAGAGGGAGAGAGAGAGACAGACAGACAGAAAGACTGACAGACAGACAGAGACGGAGACAGACAGACATAGCAAAACCAGAGATAATGCTATGAACATGTTGATGGCTACTGATACAAAACGCCTGTTCTTGTCGAAAATCAGCAAAAAAAAAAGAGTTGAGAAGAACGTTCGGGTGACAATAATTTGTTCAGCCGTTGAGATTGGATGTCATTCATGGTTTTAAACGATGCACATCTGCGCATGTGCAGAAAGAACATTCATTGACGGATAGAATTATTGCTGATTTATCGAGCGATTGATTTGTTTGGTACTTTTATTATTCTATTTGATAATTCTTTTCATGTATCTTTCCACTTACCATACCACTTATTAAAATAGTTACCCTCGCTGGGTAGCAGGACAAAACTTAGAATGCAGCTGGTGAAAATGTTAAAAAAAAAGTTTTTTAGGACCGACAATGGGTTGGTGAATGATATTTCCATCAGATACAAGTCATGCTAAACTGATAGATATATAAAGTCCCCCCAAAGCCATAAAGAGTATCAGTCTCATTACAATGCTTCACGTTGAAACATCTGTCAAAGTCAAGTGGGTATCCATATCTAATCAAAACAGAGAATGCATATGAATGGAACATTTCGATCGAATGTCTATCTGATTGAAAGTAAGTCAGATTACAGGATTTGTTCTTATATGTATAAAAAATATATCTTATCTTATAAGATCTCATATTTCATAGTTCTTAAGGGGGGAGAACACATGTTTAATAGATCCATTTAACCAAGCTACTCGAAATTCTCACAGTTATTTCTCTTCAGGTTGTTTATGATAAATACAAGTTTCATTGATTTTGGTTCATGATATCCCTCATTAAATGTCAGGGTGACTTTAGAGGGTATATTTGTGCACATGCATGTGTATATTTGTGTGTGTGTGTGTGTGTGTGTGTGTGTGTGTGTGTGTGCTCTAGTGAAAGCCATGGAAATTCCACATTTATGACTATTGGATACCAAATGCACAAGAAAGACAAATATTATTCCATTTTTTAAATTTTTAATTTGTTTAAAATATATATTTAGTTATTACTTCACTTTTACTGTACATTTTTGGACAGAAATAAGAGGTTACATTCAAGGACAGGGGCAGACAGACACAAATGTTGATACTGTTCATTTCACACATATATATATATATATTTCTAATTCCTTGGTTCAACACGCCCTGCACCCAAAAAAACTTTCTCGATGAATGAAGTGAACACTTTTGTGAATATTGATCCAGTCAACTGACTTACGTATATCGCCTCAAAGAGATAACAACACCATTATTTGCCGGCATTGGTTCTGCTTAAAAGCTTAGCTGAATATCCGTTGATATATGCCTATGGGTGTTGATTTATCTCGTTGGCTACTTTTCAGTTCTTCCTTCAAGACGGGATTCTTCTTGATCATTCGATGTTTGGGAATAGATATGAACAAGAAGGTCACTTATGGTCAGTACGTGGTCTGGCCAGCCTATACAGCTCAAGGCAACAAGTGACACTTGATCAATCAGAAAATGGGATTGGTGCAAATCTGGAGGGAACCAATGACAAGAAAATATACCTGAGTGTATCTTATGTGACAGATACCGATTTCTAACAGCCAAAGTTGTTTCAATAGAAATTGGATTAATTATCGGTAAAAAAATGAAAAAATAAGGGTAGGAATAAGTGGTAGCGATTAAATAAAAATTAGAAAACGAAGAAGAAAAAGGAAAGAGGAAGAAGGTGCAGTGGCAGTAGTAAAGGTAATAATTGTAGTAATATAAAAAGACTGTAAAGCACATAACCAGTGAATATAGTCAACTTGCCAAGAAAGAGTGAAAAGCTGATAAGGCAATGTAGCAACAGTGATACTGAAAAAAAAAGGATTGGGATTTGACTATGTAGAAAAATGGTTTTAGACAAGCCGGAAACAGCTCTCTAAAATAAAGGCTACAAATTACTCTGAGACTATGACATCAAAAGTAACCACCCCAAACCAAGAGAAAAGACAAGACCTGGTAGTCAGGGACGGAGAGAAAGAAAACATACCAAATAAGAGACGGATAAGACGGATCACTAGTGGGATAGAGAAGTGAAAAAAATAACAAGGAAACTGAAGAAGGTATGGAAGCTCTATCTCTCTCTCTCTCTCTCTCTCTATATATATATATATATATATATATATATATGGTAATCCTAATGGAAATTCAATGTGTATATTGGGGATGATTTTTAAAAATCTCTGGGAGATACCCTTGTTTTGAATGCTAGGTAAGGGACGTTTTTATCAATAAAACTGTCACATCCAAGAAGAGAGGTCCATTGTTACGATCAAAGGATGATAAACTATCCATATCATTACATGTCTCTCTATATATATGACCTTAAATAACTGGCTTTGAACAATGCATACCAAAAGACCTGTCTACAAATCATGTTAACGAATTTACCACTTTTGGATATATTTGCAGAGTTTTGAGAATTTTGCCGTCATCCAAATGAAATGAAGAAACTCGCTTGCTTTGCAGAATTGTTTGGTTTCTTGTGTCAATCTGATAACAGAGGGCCTTCAGCAAAAGAAGATAGCGGATACAAGTGAATAAAGATGGGCTCTCTCCTGCAAGAAGATAGAGACAAACCTGAAGATTACAACAGCAGAAGGAAGATAATAAGATAAGACCTCGGGTAACCTGTGGAGGACAGTCAATATCAGTTCATATTCTAAATGTTTGCTGGCAAAACATTGGGACAGACGCACTAGAAGGAAAAAGAAATAGACACATAAATGGCAGGTCGATGATGGCTGACAAAAGTAAGATGGGTCTGAGGGAATGTACACAATATCAAATGCTTTTTAGTCTTGTTTTAAATATTGACATCATTTCCATGGATAATGTACATTTGTTCTCTAGT
>OY735224.1:32428183-32468183 GCA_963457665.1 Thysanoteuthis rhombus
GTGTGTGCATATATATGTATATATATATATGTGTGTTTGTGTGTATATATGTGTGCGTGTGTATATATATGTATGTGTGCATATATATGTGTGTATATATGTGTGTGTATATATATGTGTGTGTGTGTGTGTGTGTGTGTGTGTGTGTGTGTATATCATAGAGGGAGTGCAAACAATGTTTCTAACACACTGATACCACTTCCAAAATAGACTGAATTGGTACTAAAGATTCAAATGAGGAAAAAGTATTCAAAGATGTTATACAGATGGAAACTCACGACAGATATGTTTCATGATCTTTCAATCTTCTGGTTGGATTGTTTTCCTCAGAAATTACTCGTTCTGTTTCTTTTTCACTTGAATTCTATTGTATTGTTTCATCATCTTTGAATCCATTTTGGTTTTTGTTTTCAATTTGAATTCGAATTCATTTTTTAAAACTGTTGCTTAACATTTTCAAATATTTCAAAATGATTTTTTGTGTTTTGAACTAGAATTTGAAATTCAGCTGAAATTTCTTGTTGGATATTTGTTTTTTTGTTACTTCGTTTTATAAAATTGTTCATAATTGAAATACAATATTAAGCCTAATGTATCTCTTTGATTAAGGATATATCTATTTCTCCTCTTGACTATTTTTCCGGTCAAAAGGTTATTTCGCAAACAGACTAAGATTGTAAAAATCGTGATATGGACACATAATACCTTCTCTTCATTGAAGTTTTGATAACGTAGTCTGGGATTTGACTACAAGGCACACGGGGAAGATATAACCAACTCAATTTTAAATCTGGTTAAAATGGGAAAATCTTTGCAATGTGCAGCTCAGATTTGATTACTTATTTAAACTAGTATACAAGATATACACACATTTAAACTTTCAAATTGGAACAAAAACAATGCATCTTTAATTTGGACGGTTGAAAACTGGTCCTGAATTTGTGAAGAATCTTTGACGTTGTGGGCAGAGATTTGAGACCCCAGTGCCATGAAACACTGAGAAAAGTACTGTTCCAATACATGTTGGTTCAGAATGCCAAAGAAAGAACTGACCTGACCCCCAAAGGACAACTCTGCTTCTTCAAACTCAAATCATGACTTTGTCTTCCAGGGACAAACAGTTCCCAGCCAAAATCAATTACCCAAAACATGATAAGAGCACAAATGAGTGAAATTGTTCCAAGGAATATTCTGGGTTCTCCAAGTGGATGGAATAATACAATTATTACCAAACGACGAGCCGTTTATTCCTGTATTGTTGCTTCAAATATGATTTAAATCAGTGTGACTTGCACATTAATTCTCCCTCAACAAAGATCACATATCGTTTGAAATACAAAATCTTCTTTCTATTCTTTGGGAACTATTTTTGGAATTTTAGAAATACAAATATTTACATACAATGAGCGCAGAAAGTATCTGCTTCCATCAGCTGATATATGAAGTTAGTGCAACCATTCCTCCAGATTGAGATGAGTGGATGTTTTCAAGTCAGATTTCCCAGTATCCAATGCATTTCAGAAAGTTTATCCCAAAATCCAGTTCCTTAATTGTCAGAATTTGGACACAGAATTGAAAAATACAAAATCATAAAAAAGATTGAACACCTTTACCGTCCGACAAAGATGATCCACAAAACTTTCCATATTTGGTTGGTTATTTTTTCGCTTTTGATTTCTTGGGATCCAAGCTCTGTGTCATGATGACCAGTGATAGTCGGACATTCTTGCAATATGACTAGTCAATTGCCATTTGGGTTATTTCATGAACCCTATGATATCTCTGACTCCTGTTTTGTTTTGCTTTTTGTTTGTTTTTTCATCTCAAATATCTTTTTCCTTAAGTAAATAGTTCCCTCTTGTGATTTTACAGTGTAATGATGACTATGAATATTTTTTTTGCTTGTTGCATGGTTCTTGGAAATGATCTTCTGGGCGCTGATAAATCCATATTACTCAAAATAAATCGAAGAGTTCATAACCCAAGTTTTAAGAAAAGTCAGTCTTCTGCTTCATGTGAAAACTGCTTCAGCTGACCAGTTTGTAATCCCAAAAATATGGCCTGATTCCGTGGTCAAATCCTCAGAAAGTGGTCTGCCAGAAATACCGATCAGGAGGATGGATTCTTTCATCCCCAATCTGTTTCAAAGAGGCGAAAGGCGGGGCTAGGGCTGACAGGGACTGAATGGAAGGGGATAACATCGTCCATATTGATCGTCCAATTTGCCCGAAGCCTATAATCTCCTCAACGCTGAATCAACAGCAAAAATGTTGGCACCTCCTCTGAACTTTGACAAAAGTCATTCATCGAGGTGTAACATCATGAATTCCACCTCTTTCTTCACTTCTACAACAAAATGTCTCTTCCTTTTATTTTTTTTTCTCTTTTATTTCACTATTGTTTTAAAAATTCCATCACGTACATTACTTACATTCTCTCCCCCACTCTCTCTCACTCGCTTGTTCTCTCACATCTTATTAAATTTCCGAATTTATTTTTAGATATTTTTTTGCTTTGTCTTTCTCTTCATTTTAAGTGTGATATTCTAAGTTACATAAACGATACTATCTGGCAAAATGTTGGGTTACTCATGGGCAAGTTTGGGAACTTTTGAGCTATCTGTCTCACTGTTTCTCTGTTTTTGTCTCTGTCTCTCTGTCTCTGTCTCTCTCTGTCTCTCTCTCTCTCTCTCTCTCTCTCTCTCTCTCTCTTGTTACATTTTACGACAATCGTATTTCAAGGACCATCTAACATTAAATAACAGGTCTCTTCTTCAGAAAACATTTGACTCTAGATAAAGTATAAATACGTGCTGATGAGCTAAGAAACACAATAATTGACTTCATTGATAATTTGCCGGTTGGTTTATTTTCATGATTACAATTTTGCTTTGAGGATAAAACACCAAAAAAGTCATGGAGAAATTACAATTACTCGTCTCAGAACTTCAGAAAATACAGTTTGTGCTTAGCTTCCTCAAATGTTTCACACTCTGAGCTTCTCATTCTTACACGCAATTACATACACACATGCAAACGTATACATACACACCACACATAGCAGTTTTCTTCAATATTCTATCTCTTTTGAAAAAGTTTATCTTAGGGAACTGTTTGGAGCAGGCCAATAGCGTTGAGCATAATTTCTGATTAAGTTTGTTTTTTCAATCTTTTTGATCAATTCTGAACAAAAATTTGAACAGGATATCAAGACAAACCTTGGTTCAATTCATTCAAAATTTTCAGTTTTGTAGATTCTTCTTACTGATGCGTACCGACCAGTACCACAAAACCTGTTTATATGCATGTCTTGTTGTTCTGATAGCTATAGAATATGGTTCGTCTTGCGTTAAGTTTCGCTTTTGATCTGTTAAAAATAAGCCATAGAACCAAGATCACTCAAAGTACCCATGTGCAATACAATCAATCATTTATATTCAATCAAGTCTCTCAATATTCGCATTTCCTAATGCTTTCATCTGTTTATTTTTTCTATAAAATCATATTTGACAACTGTGCAATTATTTCGTTGTATCAAAATCATTTCATTTGACGATGATGCATTTATGTTGAAACGAATACATTGTCCAGTATTGTAATTGTTCAAGTTATATTTTTTCCGTCAAACCAATCTTCGGCTGAATTTTGTCAGAAGGAGATGGTTTTGTGTTTATCTTTAAATATATTTTAATTCGGGAAATGTTGTTGAGTGCATCAAGACTTGTCTCATATTCTTGCGTCTTTTATGCCATCTCTTCCCAATTTCCGATATCAACCAATGAAGTAAGTAGACATGTGCAGACTAAAAGTCTCCAATTGCATGTGTTAATATGCATGGGGTTCTTTAGATGCAGCTGTCGGTGATTATTCATTTCGTTCTACTTATCAGAATTGGCACCGAGAGAAAGACAAACAATTAATTTTGAGAAAGTCTGAAATGCTTGAGGTGAAAAGCTTGGCTTTTTTCCAACAATCATTGGCAGTTTTCTGCTTTGTTTGCTTCACCTTCGACCGGGTTCCTCAACCTCAGCTCCAGGTCAATCATTTGGCAAATTACAAACCCCAGAAGTAACAACTTGGATAAAGGTTACGCCAGAAAGTCTTGCAGTTTTACTTATCAAGCGATCATTCAAATCCACAAAAACAGTTGCAAGTCAGTGCATTTGCACATCTACACCAAAAGATCGTGTTCATTATTCAAGCATAGAAAATACAGTCTTATGGTTAAACATCAAACCATCGCATAAATTGTTATGCAAAACAAATAACAATCCTAATAATAGTAAAAGAAATTTCATAAAAATGAAAAGTACGGCACCCTTTGTGAAGAAATAATATTATATTAGAAATAAAATGTAGTTACTTAAGTTAATGAAAAGTGAAAATGAGATTCAAAAAGGTATTCATCGTCAAAGAAGAATTAGGTCTGTTAGAGTTGTCATTACATATCAAAGCAAGTGATGCTAAAGGTCATTTTTGACCCTTCCCACTCAAAATTTTTACTTATCTATATTTTCACGGGACAGTTCATTTGTTTTTTGGAAAAGTAGCTTGGTTTGTTTGTTTTCGTCAGCTTTTATTTTTCTGATTTCTTTTCGTTTTTTAAAAAAGTTTCACACTTCTCGGCGATGGTTTAGAATAAGAATAGGAAGCACTACATATTTCCCTTTTTCTTTAATTGTTAAAGCATTGAAAGTAACAAGAAGCAAAACCAACCTCTAATATGTCTATGGTTGGAAGCATACAGACACATCAAACAATCAAAAAATGGGACTTCCAAAACGATATGTTGATTGTGTACTAAGCAAACTAGGAAAACCGAGACAAAAACGGTGCGATCATTTATTTCCCTGATCGAACTGTAGAACTAAATCCTGATAAACATCTTTGCTCAAGATCATGAAATCTGGGATGAAATGAGTCATATGTATTCACAATTTGCCGTAGGCAGATATAACACCATTTAAGTATATATATATATATATATATATATATATATATATATATATATATATATATATATATATATTAGCCAATTGTATTGTTGACAGTTACCTTTTCGTATCCATTGTGGGATGTCTACTTGGATAGAGACGATGGATTTGATACTAAATTTGCACCCAATTCAATGATGAATAATAACGGCATTGATCAATATTTATATATTTCTGATCAAACTTTATCTACGATTCTCAGGGTCTATTTTACTTGATAGGTGTGTTAAGCAGAACCATCAACTAAAGAAGTCTACATTGGCAATTCTGATCGTCGGTCTCTCATACGGGAATCTGTTTGGGAACTGAACAAAATGTGGAATATAATGATTATTTGTGATGATAACCAATGGAGCAATCTTATTTTGTTTGAAGATCATAGAATTAAGATCTAAATAATTAGAGATTTCAGGTGAGGTTAAAACTGAGCAATGATAGATATTTTTGTTGGCATGGGGTGTGTGCTGTCACTTGATCCCCACTAATAGCCACCACATACACTTCAGGTGAAGATGTAAATCATAAGCAAAGCTTTTTTTCTTGTTTCTGTTGATTCTCTGATCTTTGCGATCAGTGAAATGGTAGAATAAGACTCTTGATGTTGCAGCAGCCACTTAACCTCATATTATTTTACCTTTAGCTGGAAAAAAAGCGGTGGACTCATGTATCCCCCAAGGGCATTAGAGTCTGTCTCAGTTTCAAACAGAGATTGAACTCGATTCACCCAGTCCATTTTCTATGCTGATGACGGATCAGACATCGATACTTCCTTTGAGTAAACATTGAAAAGGTGAAAAACAATTCGTTTTTTCTATGGATGGGGGAGGTGTGTTTGCCTAGGGTGGGGGATTGAGCTTTTTTTTTCTGATTGGCCAAAAAACGTTGGAAACTTATGGAATGAGGTCAAAGCTTCATATCTACTAAAATAGAAAAAGGTCAATTCATTTGGCAACAGAGTCGAAAAAATATTTTTTCATCTACATACATGCATATTCATTGTGCCAGGGCTTTTCAATCTTTTTTGATAGATGTAACACTTTTTTTCTTTCAGCTTGGCAGAGCATCAGGATGTGAGGTTGGCATTAAGGTTATTGGTACGGAGAATGGAATTGGTCAACAAAGTTCAAACTCAGGCTGAGGCAGTTTGTGTTCACTTCACACTAATTCCTCTGCGGAAGACACAAGTCTATTTCTCTCATTATCTAAGGGTGAAATGACAGGGCAGTTGAATACTTGTATAGCAATACTCCTTTGGGCATTGGGCTAGCATCAAGGCCCTTTAAAAAATACAGTTCTCACGGACAATGATTCAGTGTCTGTTGATAGTTTGAGAAATAGAAATGAGATAATTTGCTTATGCGTCACTTGATTGCTCAAAGTGATACAGCTGTAAACTGTGGAATACATGAATTAGTGAAACAGGATCAAATATTATGTTGTTACTCGTGTAATGTTATTTTGCATAATTATGAATAATTTACCAAATGAATGATTTACTGGTGTAAAACATTGTTTATAGTATCAATGTGAATAAGCAATTATTACTGGAGGTTTTGGGGCCCTTCGCCGCAACAGTATCCACTCAATGTTAGGACTTGGCTCTGGATTGAACCATGACTTACCAAATCACTGGGTCAATTCATTATAATGGAAGGATATTCATAGAATCTGATTTAATCGTTTCAGATTGGGAAACGGTGGAGGAAGTCAACATTCACACATTTCAAACGTGTGCGATTTTTTTCACGAGTTGATGAATGTCAGACGAAAAGTGCGAAAATAGCCGAAGTAAGGTCGGTGAGAAATCAAGCAATGACACTCCAATCGCACAAGGGAAGATAGAGGAAACGTTAAAAGAAGAAGAAGAAGAAGAAGAAGAAGAAGAAGAAGAAGAAGAAGAAGAAGAAGAAGAAGAAGAAGAAGAAGAAAATATGTATAGGAAAGTAAAAAGGAAAAGAAAATGGAACAGTAGAAAGAAAGAACAGAACAAAATTAATACAAAAGTAAATGAATTGATTTTTTTTTTTGTTTAACTTGAAATAATCTTTGCCACTATTCGATAGCGTGCAAAGGGAAGTTGTTCATTTGTTCCAGTCGGTCATGTCAGACGAGAATGAACGATGTAGCGAGGCTAAAAACATCACAAATGGCCGGGTTTACGATAGATGTTACAATGTTGAAGGAGGGGGAGGGTATTCTTGACTTGTCTGACATTAGGAACCAAAGAGAAGATGAGACGTTCAGGGATAAAGAGATTAAAAAAGCTACAAAATGTAGAGGAGGAGGAAGAGGAGACACTGCAAGGCTGGGGTAACTAAAAAGCACTCAGAGAGCGCACACTTCTAATTACGCCATTATCACTCACTAAAAACTGAATGAAAAACAGTTCAAAAATAGACACGATCTGAAGGAACTGAGTGAGTTTTTTTCCTCACATATTTCAAATTATTGCTTCACTGACGTATAAGTAAGACGGAGGAAAGGTATTCCTGTAAGGCCCCACTCAAAGATTAATCCATTTCTTCCGAAACCTACTGGTCATCCTTTCAAAAACATGACTGAGATATAGTGTTGACCAACAGGCAAGTCTCTGAATGAAAATGTGCATTGAGGCCCCTTTGATTGGTTGCCAAGTTATATAAAAGCTACTCAAGCGCTTCTCAAGAGGAACATAATGCTTTCTTCTTATCTGGGTAAATCTTGTAAAAAGAGGAACAGAAGTAAAGAATATAATACAGGAGTGAGAGAGAGAGAGAGAGAGAGTGAGAGAGACAGACAGACAGACAGACAGACAGACAGAGAGGGAGAGAGGGAGAAATTTGAAGATGAAAGGACCTTATGTTGTTGTCTTTCACACAGTCAGTCTGTTTGTCACTCTTTCACTTGCAGGATGGTTATTCCTTCGGAGATATGTCTTTATTCTGATCACGTTAACCAAATGTCTGGTTCACTACTTGAGAGTTTTGCTCGGTGGCCTCCAGGCAACGGACAATTCCTTTCTTTATGTTGGTTGCATTTTGGGAATCAAAGTTCAGATAGATTCCGGTAAATGTCGGTTCATGGTTGACGGATATCTTGTCACTCAATATTTTACATCGATCTTCTAAGTGTACTGAATCTATAAGTCATTCTCGAATATCAGCATCTGATTTTTTCTGAGTTTTAGCTTCACAGGCATCACCATTATCTATAGCCGTACCTAACTGACAGGCTGACATACCGGAAGAGGATTTACCGATTTTACTCTACAGCTAACCCAAACTTGTGCGTGTTTCCTCCTAAATCCTAATCGTAACTGTAATTCCTGACCCTCACATCTTTGCAGTAGGGTTCCAGATCCGAAGATTGACCATTCGAGAGAAAGGGAGGCCACGCGTATTTTCGAAACAAGCGAATGAAGTGAAGCGGAATTAAGGTATCGCTATCAGCCTATTTGCAACCATAAGAGAAAGTGTCCGTTGCAAGTCAATGTGTGGCTTTTAAAAAAATCTAAAAATACAAAAATATTCATGCAAACAGAACAAAATCCATTGGATGTTATAGCCGAAAAAAACAGGATCCCCTATTTTGTCAAAAAGAAGAATACAGTTCAAATCATTAAAAGTGAATTCTATTCATGAACATAGTAGAGTCAGTAACCAAAATAATAATTTCTGATGCATTTGTTTTTTTAGAGAGAAAAACAAATTCAGCAATTATAAAAATACCACCATGGACGTTCGAATAGAATGTGATATTTTTTATTACGAAGAAAATATAAATAAGTTAAATATCAAATTTTGATTGATACGGCAATCGGTGAGGAGCTTTAGCACCCAACAAAGCAGTAATCATCGTTATTTCGATACAAAACATATGTTTCTCATTTTTCAACTTACATTATTATGATAATTTGCTGTGTAAATATGATGAAGATTAATTCATTCCATCTATTTTTTTGAAAAATGAACATCCGTCAAAAAAAGAACATGAATCTTCATTTGGGAAAGAAATCTTTAAAAAGAAAAAGCAGGCTTGCTTTGTTTCCCAAAACTTTCTACAAAAACTTTGACAAAAATTCCTGGTAAAAATATTAGTCACTGAGCCAGAAAAATTGTAGGATTTTGCACAGAGTGCACTACTCTTTCCCCGAAGACAGGTTTCAAACATGGCCGTCTGTAAACAGTTTCAAATATATAGGAAACCGTCAACCAAAACTGTCAACATAGGTTTCTCCAGTTTTTAGGTGTTTATGTCTGCCTGTCAGTATATATATATATATATATATATATATGTTGAATTGATCAAACTCTTGTAAAACATATATTGTCACGATGTATGTTTCTCCTTAAGTTACCAATAGACATACGGTGATGCCTGAATCCATATTCCATTTACCTTTTTGTAGACTTTGAGTAACCCAACACTCTTAAAATGAACGAAATTGAAGAATAAATAAAACCTGTAAATCAGTAACTTGATAATAATAGTGTTGGATCTGCATTTGTGTTCATCCTTAAAATGATTTAATTTCAGTCTTAATTTTTCCAAGAATTTTCTTGCTCATCCAATTGCAATTATTGTGTTTCTGTTCATATTGTGCCAACTTTTGTAAAACTCCAGTCCATATTGGAGTAGACATCATTTCCCCACCGCGAAATGAAACAATCCAAGTCAAATTTGAAGTAGTAAATGCTTCAATGTTTGTCTATCCCGTTGCTTTAAACAGAACAAATATATAATTATGAACAAACAGAATAAAAATTGTGCTGCTATGATTAGAATTTACGACCAAGTTATTGCTAGGTGGTACTATAACCAACTGAGTACCACAAACGAGTTTTATATTTACAAATGTATTATACACAAAATTTTTTTAAAAAGTTGCAATAATCATCTTCAGTTTGAATCGAAGCAGGAACAGAATTTGACCCTGCTGCAGTCATGCTTAATAAAAGGATTTTATCAAGCTCTATGTTAAACTCTTTGCTTACTTGGAAGGAAAATTAAAAGGATTTTAGATGGTTTGATTGGCAAGAGAGAAACGAATAAACTTGTCTTTCAGAAAAGAACAGAAATTTTTCTAACTACAACCAACGAAAGCTGTTTTTAAAAAAGTAATACTTGTAATCGAAGTCAATAATTGAACAACTTTAGCGTCAAAATTTGAAGTCATGCAAAAAAAGATAAATATAGTCTGAATAAATTCCAAGGCAAGACGTTTTCTTTTGCTAAAGTTTGTAAAGGTCATTTACAAACACTACGAATAAAGAACTTGAAATGAAGCATGTAGTTTTTGGATAATATCAAATTGGGAAATGAATTTTGTTTAGTTTATTGTTTAAATTAAAATGAATCAGGGGAGTTTGACATTAGCCTTGCCTGTTTTAAGTAAAATTCTGATGACATCTAATTTAGAACTCATTTAGAAAACTATTCTTGCAAAATATTTCCATATCATTTTTCTTCAAATATGACAATCAAGTCATTCTCAGAAAAAATACTTCCTCATCATCTTCCTCATTCTCCCACTGATCTTCGTCCTTTTTCAACTACTACCACAGATTGTGGACGCATCGTTGAACTTATGGTTCTTAATACTTGATCAACCCCAACACAGATTGCTGCCAAAAGAGATTAGTCAGCTGAGGGTTTCTTTTGAGTAATTAACCAGACCTAAATAGTTTATATCCTGAGAGTGGTAGTGTCATCAAATTTTCGACCCATCAGGGTGGATCATCAAACAGAAAGAGTCAATAACCCCCGGAGTAACGGGTGGTTGTAGTTTCAATAACCAAAGTCTATTCATCCCAGCACCAAAGCCATTCACTACTCGATGTCGTCATTCACTGCTTTCAGCCAATCACGTGTCTGCAACTCGATGTAGCAGACGAAAACAGACAGTAAAGCCCTGTTATGTCAATACTCGACAACGGCAACAACTAGTGTAACACCATATACACCTCTTAATCGTCACAATCATCATCAAAGACACAAAGCCGCCACTACTACTACTACTACTACTACTACTACTACAGCCAGGGCAGCAATGACAGCAACAACATTGCAAGAGGTTACTGCATATGAGTGTCCTAATAGAGAGTGCATGTGGTTTTATAGGAAAACATCCGAATACGGACACACACACACATACACACACACATACACACATAAAAACAATAGTACATACGAACCTGCTTCTTCACAAACATCGACACACACACAGATCACTGCACGCACTCAGACATACATTCACACACACGTACCTACACAGGCAGATACACCCACATCCACACGATCTTTTGGGAGAGAGAGGCAGTATATTACCAACAACTCCAACACAGATAAAATGTGGTGGATACATTCGTCGATCGTTATTTAGACATGAGACGGATATCTTCTTCCTATTCGTCATTATTGCAGCCTTGAGTCTCAATCAACAAATTTGTTAACCCTAAGGATACTTCTTGGATACACCGAAGGATCATTGACCGGTGAGGATCAATACCCAGTGATTGGCTACCCTTATTAATCAAAGCTATGTTTATCTACCATGAGAACACGGGTACAAAATGGGTATAAAAACAAATTATTAACTACGGATTTATACTTTTTAAAAAATCTGAAACCCAACCAAACCGACAACTTGGTGTTTTTGTTTTTATGCTTTTTACTTTTTTTCTTTCTTTCAAAACAAGCATCAAAACAGTTGTGTAAATATTGAACATTAATACGAAGGCCCCAAACCAATATAATTATACAACGTATTGATTAGAAATTTGCACGATATTGAAATAGATGAAATTAATTTACTATCAATTTTATCATTATTCTTGTGGTTGTCAAACGTTATATCTATCAAGCTAAAGTGTAAACATTAATTTATCGATTGTGTTCGTATGATTTTTCAAGTGTATTTGACATTGATCTGATATTATCTCAAAAATGATAATAAAAGCCAGTAATTATATTTTTATATCTTTATTTCTAAACAACGTATAGATCAGATATCAGGACTCTTACTATTTCTCTGAATGTGATAAATCTGGAATTAAATATTTCGGTTACTACGAGTAAGAACATGGAAATTATTATAGCATACACTATTCTCTTGTATAATACGCATTGGACATAATCGCATATGTACTTAGGATTTTGTCCTTATCTAAAGACTGATACAAATTAATCAAACTTATGAACTTTCTGCACACAAACATATACATGCATACGTATATGCAAACGTAAACACATGCACAATCACACACACACAGAGACACAAACAAACAAACACACACACACACACACACAGAGGCACTCACACGTATATATATATAGAGAGATTATATATATAGACATATATATATATATATATATATATATATATATATATATATATATATATATATATATAGATAGATAGATAGATAGATAGATAGATAGATAGATGGAGTGAGAGAGAGAGAGACAGACACTATATATATATATATATATATGTGTGTGTGTGTGTGTGTGTGTGTGTGTATGTATGTATGTATGTATGTATATATATATATATATATATATATATATATATATATATATATATATATATTCCATACATCAATTAGAAAGGATGTAATGACATAATCACACTCACCTAATTTTCTAATTGCAATTGACACAATATTCACGTTTTGTATACATTTATTCATAACGTTGATCTGAATGATACTCAAATTTTATGACCTGATTCGAGAATCTTTATTTCTCTTCTTTTTAACCTTAATATTTTTCAAATCTTCTTCACTTTATTTCTTGATAACATTTACTATGTAACTTGTTTAACCAAATCTTGTGATAAGAATTGAAGGTATTTGCGTATGTGTGTATGAAGGGACTACGTTTCAGCTTTTGATTGTAGTTGATTGATTGATGAAATGAGCTTTTGATCAAATTAAAACTACGTATCTATTTATTTTTCCAGAAGAAAATAAATACTTACCTCAAAATGATTGTATTGTAAAAAGGTGAATGTACATATATAGTTTTTAACATTTTTACAAAAAATGAATATGTAATTTTAATCTTATACAAATGATTTCTGTTGGAGAAATGACTTAAAACAATTTTCCTCGAAAGCAAGAAATTTTTAAAGAATTAGAAATATTTCTGACCCATACATGTTCACACTTATGATCCTCCATACTGTAAGCCGTCGACGGCTCAAACTGCTTACAATGTCACAGTAACCTTGCCAGAAAATGGGTCGGTATGTCTGATCGTGAGTGTGTGTGTGTTTGTGTGTGTGTGTGTTTGTGTGTGTGCGTGTGTTTGTGTGTGTGTTTGTATGTGTATGTTTGCACAGGCCTAGAAGTTATTCTAGATGTATGTCAGATATTGCATGGGTCTCTTTTTTTAAATACACATATGTTTTTGATGGTCTCTATCACAGATATTGACGACAAAAATGAAATACTTCTGAAGTTCATTCACATGGTGAAAATTAAACTGTGATGGTTAAAATTTGTTTTTCATCATATGAATATATCAGTTATTTCATTGCGTGTGCATTCGTTTACACAGTCCTACACACATGCACTCACACACACATATATAAATATATGTATATTCATATTTTCATATAACTATATATATATATACATACATATAAATATGTATGTATGTGTGTGTGTTTATAAATACATATTTATTTATCTATTTATGTCTCTCTCTATATATATATATGTGTGTGTTAATGTGTTTGTTTATATATATTCATGTATGTTGATATTGATATTTATAAATATGTGTATAATCATGTTTATATATATATATATATATATATATATATATATATATATATATATATATATATATATATATATATATATATATATATGTATGTATGTATGTATGTATGTGTGTATGTATGTGTGTATGTATGGTTTAAAAAGAAAATGCTGATTTGAACTTACATTGCAAATTGAGCTCACCACTAAGAACATATCTAGGGGAAAGTTTTTTGTAATTGTCTTCTCAGGACGTATACTTTATAAGAAACTATCTACTGTTTGAACCGGCATTTTTTCTCGGTTCTTGGGTAATCTTAATTGGGTACCTATCCATCCATTTGTCGTGTGTAAAAGAGCTAGGGGGCTGAATATCAAAACACAGTATTATTTTTATATTAAAAAACATGTTGGAAATTCCATCATGAAATGAATGATATTTGGAGGGGAGTATACTTACAATGTAAGTTCATACTAGAAAATCCCTTAGTTTGTGCCGATATCATTGTAACTTTTTTTCTAAAATCCAGACTTTTAGTGATTTCTGCCAAACAATACAGTGGGAGAACTAACTAATTCATTGATTAACCCTTTTTCAAATTCTTCTTCATTGATCACCCAAACAAAGCATACTGCTAAAAGACGTTGGTCAGGTGACATTTTTTCGATTGAGTGACATAGCAGACTAATGTAATTTGAGTTTATGATTTGGATTAAACTATTTCTGGACAAGGGAGGAATCGATGTCAATTATGTCTTATCCAATCATTTTTTTTTTTTGCTGATTGCAATTGATTTTCTCTTCTTATCATAGAATCTTTTTGAAACAGAAAACAGGAAAAATTTTCAGATTTATTCTTTATCCAATTAATTTATATTGATTTCCTTTTAAATAAATAAGGGACAAATAGACTCAATGAAAAAGAGACGATTTATCTTTCACAAAGATTTAACATTTGCCCAGGATAATATTTTTTTTACACCTTCTTTGGTTTTGAGACTCCCTTGGATCATACAATGAAATTTTATCAAGCATGTTCGAAAGAGGTTTTCATATTTTCCTCTAAATTAGCACAAAATGTCATGGGATTATTTACATATAGATGATATATACAAATATATTTCCAGTAAAAATTAATTTACCAGAAAAACTAAAATAATGTAAGCCCTGAACAAAATGTATCTTCCAGTCGATTTTCTAAAGCAGTTCAAATTTTCTATTTTTCGACAATTTTAAAACCATGAAGCAAACGAATGGGATTGAAAACAAAACAAAATCATCATTAACAGTTGGAATATAAACTAAGCCATTCTCGACATTGAATTACGACGATAAAATCTTTTCATAGATTTTTTACAAACCATTGTGCTTTTTGGATAATAATGTTGAGATCATCATAAAAAAGTTGAGGAGTTGACATATCTTGTTCCCCACCCATCAAATACAAAATGTACTTTGATATCAAATCCCCTCAAATATTACGAAAAAATCACTTTTTTACCCAACATAGACATTTACCAAAATTTTCAAGAATATCTCCAAATGAAACTTATTTTTTCGCTTCTTCATGCAAAGGGAAGTTTCCTGAACAGAAGGAATGCCGGGAAGCCTCGGAATTGCAGCATTTGCAAAATTTGTGGATGAATGTGTCATGTCACAAAATAGTTCATCAGAGCTCTCTTGAAAATGAGACCCTTAAAACAGTCTTCAAGCAACGCATTTTTCCAAAAGTCATTCAGGGCAGTGGTTTTAGAACTGGCACCCATGCACCCTTGGGGCCTGACAAATAGTGTTTGTGAGTCTGTCACATTGTTCCCTCTTAACCTCACACTGGTAATCTTTTGAAAAACACCATCATCCATCGTACAACAATTGAAAAACATGATTATTCAACATAGACCTATACCATTTAATAAGATTCAAATAAACGTGATCAATTAAAAAGAGATGCGTTTTTAAGGTCAGAATTTATTTTTATTGTTGCTTATTGAGTATAATCTAAAAATTGAATGCTGAAAATAGGGATCTACCAGAATATTTCTTTTATAGAAGGGGTTGTTCAGTTTACAAAGTTTTAAAACCACTCACCTATTGGGGTTAAACGTTGAATTTGACCAAATCATTGGCTCCAAAACAAAGAGCTATGCAATCTGCTCAAGATAATACCCTGCTGAATATATACTGGAAATATCACGAATCAACACAATATACAAAAAAAAAAACAAAACAAACCAGGTGTCAAGTATATCTTAAAAGCCCCCTGAGAGTCTATGTTACAAGAATGTCAGATAACCGCCGGACATCGTAATTCACAACATAGAACATATGTAACATTGCAGCCGGCAGAAATGAAATAGCGAAGTGATTTGTACATGTTCAGAATGCATTGCCAATGTGACGTTGGGGAGCAACGAAAACAATATAGCAGGCTTTGTGGAAGAACATGTTCAACAACAGATCTTCTAAAATGCAGAATTTAGAGAGGTCAAATTGTTTATTGGTCGAGACATTGAAATAAGAACAACGAAGATGAGGATATCAGTCAAAAAATGTGTGGACTAATGGTAATATCTCACAGAACCTTAGCAATTACTAGGAATCCTTAAAGGAGAAATGGGCCAAGATGTTGGGATGAAAGCAACAAAAATAAAGATACCAATCCCAAAAGTCTGTTGAATAATGAGAAAACTTTCATGACTTCAGTTTACCCAAAAATTAAGCATTGAATGATTCAAACAGAAATGTTAGCACTGTTTGAGCCATAACAAGAATATACGTAATTTTGCAACATTTTCATGATTGCGTTAAAAGCAGAACATAATGCTATAGGCCATTCACACAAATAGCTAATTTACCTGATTAGAATCTGTTATTTGCAGATAACTCCAGGCTAAAATTCCCTGTAATGAGAGTGAATCAATTTGTAAGTTCAACCAACACGGGTTTATCACACGGATTCTTGTATATAATACAGTTCTAAGGCAGCGCAGTGTTACTGGAATTATAAGATCTTGCAGACAGATATTTGTGGGTGTTTGTCCGCTCTTCCAGGGTATGTGTATGTGTGTGTGTGCGAGCACATGTGTGTGTGTGTGTATGCATGCAAAAGCATATATTTTCTGGGCTAGGGGGGAAAATGAATATATTTGGATTACATCCGTGGTGGCTTTGTTCCAATAAAGAAGTATTTCACATGAGGTAACGTAAAAGAAATGTACAGCACTTTTTTTTCTCTTTCACTGACTGTAATGTCCCAACTTCCAAACACTCTCATCCCTTGTTTGAAGGCCTGATCCCTGATAGTGGAGGGAATTCTAGATAATGTCAGCATATTTGTGCTAAATTATGATACGGACAAAATCAATGGAAAAATGAATAAATATTTCAAGTAATGTTAATCGTTATCGGGAAAATTCAATTAATTTGTTGAAAATTTAGATCTATTTCTCGGCCATTTATAAATGTTTTCAAGATAATTCTTCCAGATGAACATTTCATAGATAGTAAGCGTTGAAGCTTGTTTGTTTGATTCGGAACGAGGTCACCATTTCTCAACAAATCAGAATTTTGGTTCAAAGTCCAAATGCATTACTGGATAAAATATCTAAAGTGCGTACTATTTGCACCATTCCCTCCCTCCCTCCCTCTCTCTCTCTCTCTCTCTCTCTCTCTCTCTCTCTCTCTCTCTCTCTCTCTCTCTCTCTCTCTCACTCTCACTCTCTCAGGATTCATTCGAAATCCCAGCTAAAAGATGCGATATTTTGGAGAGTGATTTTAAAAACCAAAAGAAATGATTTCCAAAAATGATAATCACTTGATCTGAGATTATATCCATACTCACAGAACAAATCATGAGTTTATGAGGATTGGTTTTTGCAGTAGGCAAGTACACATACTGTACGATAATCGGGCAATTCATTGGGAGATTGTTATAATCCGTGTTTAATCCACCACACTCGTAGTCATTGCATAACTTGGTAACAGCTACCAGAGAAAATTTCATATTTCGATATTTTAGCAGTATTTACTAATTCACAATTCTTTATTTGTAAACTGTGCCAAATTATCAAAGTTTCAGTCATCATCTTTATAAAGTTTATGAAAAAGTTTCGGGTTGAATAATAAAAAAAATGTTTTTCTTTTTTACAGACAATACTTTTTTCATGATTGGGACCCAAGAGGACACATTCAGCAAATTTACAAAGAGAGACGTCAGATTTGCGGCCCAGAAAATCAGACAGACAGAATTCAGAGAGCAAGACACATCTGCCTCAACACGATTTCCAGCGCAGCAGACCAAAAGGACAACAATGAGAGTAAATAAATGTCAGAATAAGAAAATTTCCGCCATCCAATCACTGTACAAAAAATGTTGTCTATTCTAAAAATCCTTATAAAGAAGCTCTCTGTTAGAATTGTTTTTGTTTTTATATTATACTTCCATTTTGAATTACAAGAAGATCTCGAAAGTGAGAAAAAAAAAGATGGTATTTTTCAATTCACAAAATTTGCATTAACAATAAACCGTCTGTAGAGCTCTGCACGTCATTACAACCTGGAAAACATTTAACTTTCTGGATAAATCTTTATCCGAATAAAAAATAGATATATAGAGAGAGATACATAAAAATTGCTATTAATCAAGTGATTTAGTTTAAAATAACAGAAATAACTTATTTTACATATGTTGCACCCTGGCCACGTCGGGTATCTTTGCTAGTGAGCCCTGGATCGATCATTAAGCAAAATAGGCACACACTCAGGTCATCAAATGAGAAAGTGACTTCACGGCTTTTTCAGCTTTCCTGCGTTGAATTATGACACATTGTTTGAATTGTTTAACATAAAACTTACAATTTGGAATTGGATTCTTCCTATTATACGTAGAGTAAACTGAAATGATTCAAACTACCAAACAGTCATAATTGTAGATAACTGGTCAATAAGCAAACACTAGTATTGTTGGTGAAGAATCAGTTCTGTCGAGTGGCATATTTATGGGGGAAAATGTATTTTACATTGATATAACTTTCATTCAATCGGGAATGTTCAATTTTTTAACATCTCGTAAATTAAGCGATGTAAGCCCCGAGGGGGGCAATATAGTTGCTCTGAGCATCTTGCAATTTTGATCTGGCCTTGCGGCTTGTAGCATATGAATAATTATCAGACAGATATTTCAAAGAACTCTTTGAGTCTATGAGATGAACACTACAAAGCCACGTCATCAACACATTATGAGGGTTTTAATTGGTTTCCCTTTGGTGTAATAATTAATTTAAGAAGGTAATTAAAAACTAAAGCACTTGACATACTTTCAATAGAACATTTGTAATACATAGATTTTTTTTTATGTTGATTTAAAAAAAATAATACAAAACAAAAAAGTCTGATTAGTCATTCAGTAGGATCTGTAACAGCATGGGGAATTAGAAAAAAGAGCTGATCGATAAAAAAGTTATTTCTAGCCTTCTATTAGATGGTGATCACAGAAAATATCTGAATTAATAAGAAATAAGTGAGAAATCTGCCGGACACAAATACAGGACAAATTCAGCATAAAAAGACATTATAGACTGATCCCCCCATCCCCAAAAAACAATTTTGCAGTGGAAATTTGAAAGAAACGAATAATTCTCTTTCTAGATGTAATGATTCATACGACACCAACAACAGTTACAGAGATTGGTTGCAAACCAGCCATACATACCTACTTGAAAACTGGGGAAACTTATGTTGAAAGTTTCAGCGGAAGCTTTGACAGACTTTTCTCAGAAGAAGAAAGGCTTGTTTCCAGTTTAGATTAATTGAAGACAAGGAATACCAGGACCCAAAAAGAATTACATCAATAAGTGTGTATTATGATTTTTCACATGAAATGGCTGCTTAGGAAAGAAAAGGATTGAAAAAAATGGAAACAAACCTGGTTTGATAAAGAAAATGAGTGTAAATTCCTTTCATTTATTGGAATGAATATCTCTTGATGCTGGAAATTGTTCAAATGCTATCATTACTGCTTTTTGTTTGCGCACATTTTATTGCAGAGAAAAAGTTCAAGGTATTAAGGCGAGTGATAATTTGTTGGAAACAAGTCTGGGGAAAATGGATGATGATTTCAAAATCAAATTGCTGCAACTTTGATTAAGTTATATTGTTGAAGTGAGGTCAGACATTGTCGTGTAATAACATGAGTTCATGCCTGCATACTGATGAGGGATATTTTGAGGATAATCTTGAATGCACTTCATCCATTTCAATATGATTGAGCTTCCAAAAATGAAATTGCTGTTTTTGAGAATTCTAACAACATTTTTACTGAGTTTGAACTCATGCAAGAACAATGATCTGATTCCCTCTGATGAGAGCATCCACAAGATTGAAAAATTATCCCATTGAAATGATAGGTTGAATCACAGGTAAAAAAGAAAGCTGCTGTTCTATAATCATTTATGTATGTATAGCAACATTTTTCTGCTTCAAAAGTTGTCAAAATTGGAATCCTGGAGACAAAAGTCCCAGAAACGGCCTTTTCTTACCTAGGATGATTTTGAGATTTTCATACGCAAATATATTTTCAAAGGATTTAATCGATTTTTTAAAATATTTATCCTTCCACTTACCTCAATCCTCGAATTTGTCTGGAAAATGTCAGTTTTTCTTTTATCTCTGATCTTTCCACTTGGTTCTATGGTTGGGAAGTGAAGGTAAAATTTTGTTTTCGTTTGCAATATTTTTCACCATCTCTTTTTGATTTCTTTACGCCAGAAATAAATGAATGATTCTATTCTATTTTTAACTGAACTAATCCGTGACTTTATTAAACGATGTCCCCATGTCTGCAACATACACACATACGCATGCACACACCTTATACTCTCTTTCACATTCATACAGCTAATGCACACACAGTTACACACACATGCCACACACACGTAACTACATTTATGCAAACAGTCACACACATATCACACACGTTCATGTATGCATGTGTATATGTATGTTTGTGGTGTGGATGTGTATTTTTAACTCAAGATGAAATGTCTTCCAAAGTCTGAACCGTGTCACTTTTGTTGTCTGTCAGCCATTATTCTCTCTTTCTCTCTTTTTAATCTCTCTTTTTTCTCTTCTTATTCTTTTTGTTCCTCTATTTATCTTCTCTTTCTTTTTTCTCCCTCCCTTTCCCAACGTAATCTTGATACTGTGCAACAATCTGATACATTTTGCAACAACCATCAAAACTGCATTTAAATGTGTTTCGACTTTTATCAATTTTTTTTCTATTCGTGTATTATTTGGTTTCTGACGATAATGATAAGTTTTATGACTTTGACGGTTTTTTTCCCCTTTGTCTGCAGACGCAACTTCCCTAAGGCACGGGGCCAACTCATTTTGAAATGGTTACAAAGACGGTGATTTGATGACAAGAAAAGTATAAATCATGTTATACGCAGAAAAAAAACTCAAAGCTCTTCTGTTAGTCGGATGGGGATACAACTGAAGAAAGATCTGATGTCTTTAGATGAAATGGTTTCACTCGACTTTTTGAAGGAGTCGTGAGTCCAAACTTCATCTGATATAAATGTTCGATCGTCTGCTTTTATGCATTATTGACAAAAATTTACAGATTTGTGGAACTTCCACTGGAACTATTTTTATAACCGTTTGCAACAGCCACATAACTTGCTTAAGAATGCAAGAGAGATAGAGAGAGATTGGGAGTGAGAGAGGTTGACAAATTAGAGGGAGAGGGAGAGAGAGAAAAGGAGAACTTAATAGCACTTTTTTAAAAGTTGTTTTCTTTTCCTTTCAAACAGTCCATCAAGCATAAACCGCCACACCCCCAAACAACAAATACCAAACTTGAATTGCACTTCAGGCTTCAGTTATTGAGAGAACGCAGGCAGCATTTGAATTTTTAAACAAAAATAAATCCGAATCGGCTTCTAACTCCCGGTTTGCAATAAAAAAAAAAAATGGGAAATGAAACAGTATCTTTGATTTTAGAAGTTTCTTGACTTCTTAAAAATATGATGTTCAATTCAGATTTAAAATTTAAGTTATGTTGTTGTATTCGCCGAGTGAAAAAATGGTACTCAGATCAAACATGACATTTTGGATGGAGCTGTTTAACAGTGGCCTTCAACCAAATCTTCAACTTTTCAGACAAACATAAAGAAAATAATTCAATAAACATAAACTGAAAACGCATCTTTGATGTCTTGAAAGTCGAGAAATTAAAGTTTTTATTCTGACAATTTAGAGTGTTATGTTTTCAGGCGAAGATTAATAAAAGATGAAGGTCAAAGAAGACGGTGATGTTTTCACCATTACTATTTCTCATCAGAATGAATAACAGAATAAACTTTGTAAACATTGACTTTGTGTTTATATAAAGATGATGATCAGAACAAAGGTAGCAAAAATCTATAGATAAATTTGAATGTTTGTTCTGAATAGGATTTATTCTGACTACATTTATGTGTTGGCAAGTCTATCTATTTATCTATGTATCAATGTATGTATGTATGTATTCATGTATGTATGTATGTATGTATGTATGTATGTATGTATGTATGTATGTATGTATGTATGTATGTATCCATCTATCTGTCTATCTTTCTATCCAGCTATCTATCTGTCTCTTTAGATTGTTGATAGAAATAGATGCCTTTTGCTACTAGTGGTTGGTGTTTGGGCAAAGGTAGAGACCAGGATTTTGAATGCTGATTTTGGCTACAAGCAGGATCTTTCAATTTGGAAAAAGGGTCAAAAACAATCTTTTTAATCACTTCACAATGTTTTCTCGTTTATGTCTCTGTTATTTGTATAACCCTGTAAATAAAGGGTATCCAGTGGCTGAAACGATAGCAAATTTTCTGACTGCAAGAATTGGCTCTATGGTTCATAGCGAATTTCTAATAGTGATTTTGAAAATTGGCCATGTTGTTACATTTTAGCTATCAGCTCAATAGAGTACTCGTGTGTGAAATATTACAAGCGATGTATCTCTCCCTGGTTTTTCAGGTATGCTAATTTTGTATTTTGACAAGATGTAACGCGAACGGTACGTGGTGATCTTTCAGGATGTGTAACAGGAGAAAAATATGTATCAGATGTGACGTCATTTATGGTTATTGCCATTTGGCAACAAAGTAAATTATTCGATAACATCATTCCGTCTGTCTGAATTGCTTTCTTCCGCCTGTCTTTCTTTCCATCCGTCTATCCATATTATATATATAAAAGTACTCCTTGAATTTTTACTGTCTGAAGGTTGGACGATTCAGGAAGAAATTGTAGATTCTGAGGCGAATCCGAGAATTATTTTCTGATTCAGATATATTTTCACGTTTTCTCCATTCATGTGTGTGTACATTCATGAAAGTTCATGCACTATGTCAAAAAGTTCCCTATGAATGTCAACATACTTTTATGATCCGGATGACAATAGGCTACAAAAAGTGACTCTATTTTAAGGCAGAACCATGTATAATTACCTTGCACACATCAGAGTTATATGTCCTCATCACATAATATAGAGTGTCCACATGATATCTCTAAAACCTGTCAATGATCTTCGATGACATTTTCTGAAATGGTAGAGACTTAGCCATGGAACAACTGATAAAGTTTTAGGGCACAAAAGTTCCGATAGGATCGCTTGGCCATTTAATAAACAAATTCGTGTTAAGGTATTAACACCTTAAGATACCCAGGGTAAATTTGTGAAATCCCCTATTCGTACACAGAGAGTGTTCAACGTCTTATTCTTCACCGCCTGGAGTACGAATTTATTGTCGAATTTGCGCTCTCTCTCTCTCTCTCTCTCTCTCTCTCTCTCTCTCTCTCTCTCTCTTTCTCTTGCAATATCACACCACTAGCAAGTCTGATACTCTATTCAGAGTGCTAATCAATTTGATCATGGGAGACAGAATAGGATACCAAGAAGCGAACAGACTAATTTGAACATTTAAATCAATTACAGGGTCCTATGTCCTGGTTTCGTTGCTTATTCTGAGCGCATGTTTATGTGTTGAGTATGATTTGGGTAATTTCCCTGACGACACTGATAAACTGAAAGGAAAATAGTACCTCGACTAAACCTAATCATTATTTTGATTGGCTTTCTACATAAAAAGATATAACACTGAGCTGTGTTTTTTTTAACTCACGAAGACGATATATTCTGTGTCAAGACATAGCTTTCCCGTCATTCCTGTCACGATTCCACCAAACAAAAGAAACAAGAGACCTTACATATCATCGTCATAACTATCAGAAAGAGGCTGTGTATATCAGAGAGGATACGTTCATGTTGTGCACCAGAGACCACACCATAGACACTGAAAAGGAGTTAGAGATAAGATGAAGGATTCAGACTGAATGGACCGCTTAAACTAGTAGGCCTTACATGAAAACTGAGAAGAGTGCTATAAATATGAGACGTACGACCTCTTGTCATCATCAATAGGCTAACAGCTAGGATTTCAAAAAGGAATATTTGAAAGGGTCCAAAGCAAAGCGCTTGTGAGATATGTGTGGACAATGAGAGGAAGGCTGGAGACCTGATGAGACTAACAGTCACTCAACGCTCTGAAATGAGAGTTACGTCCCTTGCCGAATGTTGCCAATTTTAGATGTTTTTCATCTAGATTTAAATGTTTTTGGTTGTTTGTAGTTGACCAAGTCACTATTTAGATGTTTTTAGTAAATGATATTCTCATTCTATCCATTATAATAAAACGAATAATATTCTAATGCATAGAATAATGTTTTAATAAAATAAGTGTTGAAATCAAAGTTACATCTAATTTATTATCAATATGTGCATTTATGACCTGATTTTTTCTTTCAAATAACAAATACATTAAAATCGATTATGACATCATAATGGAGGTATTATCACGTGACTTAATTGCATTATGATATCACAGTGAAAGCATTATGATATCATAATGGAAGTATTATCACGTGAATTAAAAACATTATGATATCACAATGAAAGACAATGACATCGTATTGGGGATATCATCACGTGATAAATGCATTATGAAATCACAATGGGGGTATTATGACATAATAAAAACAGAACAATATATAAATATACTTCAAATTTGAGATTAGTTTGACTCATTTGGAGTTTCCAGCTTGGTGCAGAGATACAGACCTAAAACCAAAAGGTTCCAAGGAGAAAAAAAAAATCTGCTGAAATTTATTCAGGCAGAACAAAAGACTTGAAAGTAAAAGGTATGTTCTTTTAATATTTACTTTTTTCATGTGTTGGTTGGAAAGACCAACTCATTAAATCAAATTGATTTTCTTGATTGTAGAATGAAATCTCTGCACCAAATGGAGAAGAAAACCTGAAAGTCAAACTATTGGTGCGTGAGTTCTCTCCATTGCAATAAAAAGGAAATAGATCTAGCACCACAACGGAGCTAGATCTAGCCAAAAATGAGTCAAATCGGCGAATTTTCTTCTGGTATGTAAGCCTGTCAGTCATCGACGGCAATCAGTACTAGGGAAGTTCACAATAACCTGTGAGGTTTAACCTCCCTTCAGTGAATGTTGGTGAGACTAACTTTCGTATTACTCTAAGGTGAAGAAGCGTTACTCAATACATGTGTCAGATTGTGATTACACAGGGCTTTGAGCGTACCAAGGAATAGTTATGGGGACCGGGTTCAGTGTGTGTGTGCTTAACTTTCAAGTTGTCTGACACACCATGAAAGACAGAGAACGCTGGGTTTTATCTATGCGTAATTCCCAAAGAGAGGAGAACAAGGGGAGATTGTCGTGACTATCGGATAGTAAAAAGCTTTACTTTTTGATACTTGAGAGTTAGAGGTGTATACGCATTTGGAACGTGCAGTGGGGACACGGTTGTATAGCCTTGTAGACTCACTCAAAAACTGAAGCTATCTTTGTTGATGTTGACAGGTTTGATTGATAGTTTCTAATAGAAAGTGATCGAAATGAATGCAACTCGAGACGGACAGAAACATTGGAGAAGAATTTGAAATGTATTAAATTTTGATATCGATTACTTGGATACTTGGCGTTTGGGATGAATAGAGTTCTTCTGAGAATGCATTGAAAAGATGTTCTTCACCGATACAAAAGTGATTTGTTCATAAGACAAGAACAAGAATTGTCTAGATCAGTCATGAAATAAAATTTTCAACTCATGTAATTTGTATTTGCAATTCTCTGTGTATAGAAGCCAGCGTCCGTTGCTATGGAAATATAATGTGACGTTTCCGTTCATATCAGCGTGGATTACGAAGACGTTTTATATATTGCAAAGAGAACAATAAAATATATCCTAATAAATAGAGGTAGTACATTAATGCCCTCCCGTTTTCCCAACAGAGAGGATTTTAGAGAAAAACTCTTAAAGTCAAGCAATGAAAAAGAAAAGAGAAGTCTTCAGACATCCGAGTAAGATTGAAAGGAAGCGAGACTCCTCGACAAAATAACAAATGATTGAATTCTAAAAACTTCAAACTGTAACTGTCGTATGGAAAATCACTCAACTTTCAACCCAAAAACCTTGTCTGACCACAAATAAGTAGCGTTTGATCTCGATTTTATTTCAAATTATATTTACTAAAATTTTTAATGTAGATTCCATGTCTAAAGATCTCTCTCTCTCTCTCTCTCTCTCTCTCTCTCTCTCTCTGTCTTAATAAATGGTTGACAAATGAAAAAATACTCTAGCGTACATAAATCTGGTTTGAAAATATTTTACATTCTCTGTATTTAGAGTGAGTATTTTCTTTTTTGTGATGGGGACTATGAATAAAGAACAAGTATTTTTACAAGAAAAAAAAAGACTTTAAAATTTTGTTGTTACAGTTAAGTTATATTTTGGTAGCGACTAAACCGAATGGTCCATGCATTTTTAGATGACAAATATCAACTCATCTAACAGGATAATATAACCTTTGCAACAAATGAAGAAGTTATTTGTAATTATTCGATTATAACTCACTTGTCTTAGCGGAACAAATCTGGTTATTCAAGAAATATCCCAAACAATTTTCCGAGTCTTTTTTTTCTTCACGCTGTTTTTTTTTAACGGACATTTTTTATGACGTCATAAACGATGTATAATTTTCAAACAAAATCGTTACGTTGTTCTGAATTCATCTGTTGCCAAGACGACCGTTTCAAACATTCACCTTGACAATCTGAAATAACACAACTATAAAGTTAAAGGCACGTTGGATTTCCATAGAATAACAGATAAACTGGAATAACGACAAAATTTCTTTCAAGAAGCGGATCTTGGAATAGAAAAAAGAAGAAATATCACAGTCAATAAGTGAAAAACTGCAGAGTCCTAATTTGATGTCATGTAAAGAAATTCAAGTATGAATTTGGTCAGAATGAATATCCTTTACGACACCACAAGTATTTTCCACTGGATAACATCTGAAATACAGTAAAACAAGGCATCTAGAAACATTGAAATTCTTGAGAATTAGGATGTTATTTTTATGAATTCGACAAAATAAGACCTCAAAAAGGTGTAAATAGTTGAGAAAAAGGAAAAAATGATCTTTAAAATGGGTTCAATGGATTTAATGGATAGTTTTCAAGTCTGTTGACAAAATCTTTTGGCCAGAAGCGCAGGAATATGCAAATAAATGAACCCATTAGTATGAGGACTAAAAAAATTCTTCCAAGAATAAACAAATATATTAATTTTATAATGGGTTTATTATAATACTGATGTCTATTCTTAAATCTGTAGACAGAACAGTACGCCCAGGAGCGTATTTATGACGACTGATTCATGAGAAGTAGGAAGAAGAGTAAGGAAATTAAATTAAGAAGGAAAGCTGGTCTGGTTAGTCACTCAAACTGTCACATGACTAACCTCTTTTGGCAACAACTTGTGTTGGATGTGATCAATTAAAAATGGGCAAAGGAGTGATCCATAAATGGATTAATTTCTTCGATTTTAATCCCTTGCCTATTTTGAAAAGGTTCAAAGAAAAACAAGGAGCGGGAACATAGTCAAAGAAAAAAAAAAACAGAATGATCAAGATCGTATGAAGGTAAATTGTGGATTGAATCATTATAAACACAATGAGGAGTGAATGTTTAAGAATGAAACTATCCCTATTTCAATTGTCCGTAATGCAGAATAGATCAATGTCTTCACCTGGGTATACGATGAGTCAAATAGCAATAATATGCATTGTCAGTGACAACTCCATGTTTTCACTCAGTACCCGTTCACATATCTTCACCCTGATTCTTTTTCCTCTTTCCACCCACCTTGTTCACCTAAAACTCATTTGACATTCTTTCAGACAGACCAAAACCCTGCCAATCATAATAATTGAAATCTTCTTTATTTCGAGTAATATCCCAACCTTGAGAATGGTTTTAAGAAAATATAAACAACTCATTCTATGAATTCTTTCATGGAACTTCACTCAACAGACAAGACAATGACAGGGTAGGAACAATGGATGAGGTGTGACACTACAGTCCACAGGATTAAACTACTAAAAGATGCCATTTGGGCTGTAAAAGGTATTACATAAACATTAACAAAAGATGGCCGTTTACAATTGACTAATGCAACTCCTTTACTTTCTATATCTTTTGACCCTGGCAATAAAGCTCCCAGCTGATATTGATGTCCAGATCGAAAAAGTTGTAATGGAAAACACCTTCAACAGACATTGACAATAATCTTCTTCCCATGTAACGTCCACTTTGGAAAATACTCTGACGTCCTAATACTATCAGGTCAGCACCAGAATCCAGAGCACTGGTTCTCAAGCTCTACTGTACAACGGCACACTAAGAAATACATTTGATTTATGTGGGCACACCAACTGTAAAAATGAAATGATTTAGACTAAAAATATTCCAATAGTAAATGAACAAAATTGATCGTCACTCCTTTTTTTTTTTTTTTTCATCAGTTGCTTAAATGTTTTAGATCTCACAATTCTATGATGTAGGACACAAATGATACCCATAGTGGACACATTAAAGTATTTGGAAAGTAATAGGCGATCGAGAAAATAGTCGTAGTGTACCACAGCACACAGTCCAAGAATCACTATCTAAACAAAGAATTAGAAATCCATAAAGGATCGACATTTAATTGACATTATTGAGTATGTAAGTAATTTTGGGGTTATCAAAATTAGTTCAAATCCGTCGAAGAACTGGCATCTGATTATATTTCCGTTAGAATATTCAAGTTTCAGTTACCTTGATCATATAATATTCTAGAGCATGCCTGTTTTTTTCTCATTAAAAAGCGTCACTTGACCGACGTTTTTGGACAGCATATCAACCGGAAAAAAATTGTATCGAACTCTGATTTTTCTTCAATTCAATGGGCTTTTTTGACATATCTCATGGGAAAGAAAAATCTCCCTAACCTAAATATATCATACAAGATACACAACTGTCATGAATGATCCAGACACAAAACAATAAACAGTGGAATGAAATGAACAAACTGAGACGTGGAGAATAAAATATTCCGGCCAGACGGACCATATATGCGCTAGTATTTTTCTTGTGTGAGGATCTATCAAAGGTTGAGTTGCCGTCTCCCTTTTTATGTTCTCTTCTAAAATTGAGTACACACATAATATAAGCATCATAAAACAGTCAGGAACATCAAAATTATCAAGATTCATATCTAGAATCTAGAAATCATATTACATATTATTGATAAATTGAATGCAACTTCAACATTTATTTCAGTAACAAATATTACTCACTATTTGCTATAATATCACACATATTTTCTAATTTCCAATGAAAAAAATCATCTTAAGATGCAATCCAAACTCATCTAAATTCAGAGGAAAATTTCTAAATTGGTAACACAGAGCAAGGGATGTAATCTGTATTTGGCATCTCAGCCCATTTGTCAGTGCCAGCCATCAGTGCTAGAGATGTTATTTGGTTATAGAAAATACTGGTCTTATAGTGTTCATTTCTCTTATAGAGAAAGTAATTTATGCAAGTCAAACAAATTTCTGTTTCAGATTCCAAAATTCAATTGACAAAAGCAATTTGTTCACGGATTATTACGATGCATGAGTTAACTGTTTAGCATCCCAGATAAGCCCCCAAATGTGATCAATTCTCTCTTAGTCCATGGCCTAACCCCCAGGAAAATCCACGGAAACCGGTGAGAAGTGATTGCATGTCATCTTGGCTTGGAGTTTGAACTTGGCTTGCTCGTTCCATTTTCCACGGTGCTAAGCTTCTTGGTCAATTCACTCCCAAGAAAATGAATGAAGTCAGAGAAAAAGAAGAAAAAGAGTAAGACGGCACAAAATCTTGTCAGACTGGAAGAATCATTGCAAAAGTTTTATGCAATAGTTATAAACAGCAAACTTGCACTTAGCTAGAATTTATGAGAAGTAAGGGCAAATAAATTTAGGGAGATTTTCTGTCATTTGATTCTTTGTGATAACTTGCAACTACCATTGATGTAGTCATGCAAATGCTTTAATGAATGAATACAAATTATACTGCCAAAGCATTTCAATACAGCTGTTCCAAGAGGTGATCAGACATAAAGTCTTAAGAGTTTCTATTGCATCATTTTCATTTTCATTCCATAAAAGGATGGTCAGATCAATCAATAAGATCCTTTCACGAATAAACTTGCATACATGCTTTTTAAATGATCTGAGAGAGCATTTTCAGGTGTATGTATGGTTAACACATGAACAATGGAATCGGTGAGATGAGTTCAAATTCCTATTGAAGCTGTTTTAGTAATTGTAACTCTAATGCCCTTGGGATAGGATAACTGCTTTGGTCAAGCGTGTTTAGTAACTTACCTAGCAGTTGTGAGTTCATCCTTCGGGTCAAGTGGTGCAAAAAAGATAAGAGACTCTGCTTCTGTGGAAGAGTCAAACAACATTGCAAGCACGAAATTGTACGAGATGACAGCATGGACTGAATACAGTGTTCCATTTGAAATACTACGAACACCCGACGGAGGCCGAATATACTATAACTACCAGCCTGAGTACCCTATGTTCATACCATGGGGAAATAACTTGGCACAATATAATTTGCATATTCATCCTAACAGTAAATGCATCAAAAGACATCAATTTTTAAAAGAAAAAAATAACATAACATTGAATCTTTTTTCTTGATCTGATTATAAATAATCTTATTTAGCTGACTTAGTATCAAGGAAAAGACTTTGAATTTCATCAGTACAATTTGGTGCTAACTCAGCAAACTTCAAATTTACTGCAGTCACTAGTGGAGAGTAGCATAAGTAGAAAGATGTAAAAAGATGGCACTCTTGCCGGTAATTGTATTTTTTGAACGATTTCCACTCATTGCTTTTAGCAAGCAAATCACATCCTAATAAATTCACTCCAGACATATTGGTCTGGGTAATAAGATAGCCCCAGGCCTGGTGAACTCTATAATTCATTTATTATTTTCTGAGTTATCTTGCAATAAATTGGTCTGGAGTCATTTTTGGTTTTTTGATCGAATAATCTGACGTTTGCGAGCATGACTGAATGTCTACGTATTTTAATGATAGGTACTTGCGAATCAGGCTCTGTGATGAAGAAGTGGCCTGATGACCAAATGAGGAAAAATTCTACTATTCATTGAAGGTGGGAGGAAAATCTTGATTCAAAGCTTATTAGTGGCCAACTAATAAGATAAATGTTGTAATTAAAAACTGTTAATTATCACATCACAAGCTTGTTAATCATTGGTACACTGATTGTAACACAAATGATTTCATGATATGACTGATACGTCAAGGAATTTCACAAAATCACTAAATTCATAATGTTATTGTTACATATTTATATGGATGTGTACGGATGTTTTTATATGTTCAGACATCTAATAATTTACAGATGACACATGTTTCTTTGGTTTTTATCTCGAACAACTATACCCTACAGGCTGCGAATTTGTGTACAAGGGCAACTTGACCCTAAGCTGAACAAAAGATAGGTGGTGCTGGCCATATTGACCGATAGAAGTCTAATTTGGCGATTTCAAAAATCAAGGGATAAAACATTTGTTGATTTTATCACTATCAGTAATAAGGGAAGGAAGTAATCTTTACACTCCACTTACCCAAGTCACCCATCATATTTGATATATTGATTTTCCATAAAGAATCCCTCTCCGGTGTTGTTATAAATGAATTTCTTGTTTGCGAGCCTAGTTATTATTTGAAGTTCACGTCATCTTATTCAATATCATGGAATCTCAATAGAATATAATTTGCTTCTTTATGTTGTTGTATTTGAAGTCTTTTCGGTAATTATTTTCTTGGAATCTTTATGAGATTCAATTTTATTCTGTTTTGATACATTTGATTTTCTTCACGGGAAAGCTGGGAACCCAGTTTGCAAACATGTGATATTTGCTGAGGAGAATTTGATTGATATTTGATTTGTTGCCATAAAGATATGAATTATTCTCTACAGAAATGGAATTTGATTCACAAAATTCTCGTTTTATGATGAAAAATGGAAACGCGAATGAAAAATAGAAATATTTAAATCTCAGTGGGATTGTTTTAAATCACACAACCTTCACATAACAATACAAACACATCATTTCATCATAGACACATATGGATACAAATAGATAATTTTACAAATTTAAATCACGTACACACACATACATGTTTGCACACATGAATATATAAAAAGTCAACCTAAATATCACATAAATAACAGATCGAATTAATAAACTAGATTCTTAAAACTCTAAAGCTCTTCTTACTCACATATTCACCAATATGCGTGAATATATATATATATATATATATATATATATATATATATATATATATATATATATGTCACCGTGCGCCACTTCAAAGCAACAAATATTTTTTAACGTCAACAATATGGATTTTTTCAGCAAAAGATAAAATATGAGCGCTAAAATCAATTAACAGGGTTTTGGTTACAGCAAGGAATAAGATTCTTTGTTTATAACACCGTATGTTATCGTCCTCTTTATAACGCTGATGAATGTAAAAATATTATTTTAGTTCTAAAATAGCCAGACTTTTTTCCCAAATAATCAAAGTAATTGCAACTCGATTATTACGTCGTGTTGGATTTCTCAAGCCACAATTATCACATTAAAACAGAAGCTGGAGACTGTTATTGTTTGCAGGGCAATCGATGAACACAGATTTAATATTGTTTTACAAAAGATTGAAATCTGTGGGGAAATCCCTGGATCTACATCTAATATCGACTGATGCAATTGATAGACGAAGTACCTCACTTTTCATCTAAAAAAAAATTGGCGTAACTAGATTTTCCTACAATTAAAATGCTCTATTTTGATTTGTGTTGTAAGCAGCAAGTTTTTGTGAATATCAAGAATGATTCCATTTCCTTCTTTGGACAGAGGAGTCATCCTCCATTTCTGAGCGTGTTTTCGATTTGCTATTTATTAACCCTTTGAACCCCAAATACCATATGTCTCTGGCATTTCAACCTAAGCTTCCTCAATAGGGGAAGATTGGAAAATATTTGTACTGAGTGTTAACCATCACTAGACCAAACGAATCTGTTTAATCACTGCTACTGGAAGGTCATTCGTGTGTTTCTAACATTTGAATGTATGTACGTATCTAACCATATTTTACCTGGCCCTAACCGTTCATTGTAGAATCTTGAAATCTTGCATACACTTACCCCTCAATGAGTGAAATAAATGTTATTTTCTTTTGTGTGTGTAGGGGGATCATCCCTTAAATCAGTTACATTTGGAGGGTTCAATTTACAAAGAAAGTATATGCAAAATTAGTTCCAGTGTTTGTATTCAGGAGCATCCAAGCTTGTTCATGAAAATTGTTACTTTTTAGTGATCACATCCAAAAAGACTAGATACGTAACTAATGAATTGATCATCTCTTTTCCCACTTTTGAATCGATCGCCCAATCGAGTAACTAACCATCCTGTTTTTTAATCATGAATTCATGATTCAAACTATATGTTAGTATTTCATCAAAGTGACGTTTTTTACCATCATTAGTGTTTGATTTACGAACGAAAATATGTCAGTAGCTGTGATTCATAATTTTCCTTGGAATGCTCGATGTTTTTTTTCTAAAAAAAACTTTATGAAGTCTGTAGTCGGACATTAGTCTCTCCCGAGTACATGTATGACATGGAAGTGTTCAGCCTTACTTTCTCTTCCCTGGCACGTGACGTAATGAGGGAGGAGATAGATGGATATATGAATTTCCCAAAGGTATAATTTTGAAGTGAACGCAAACTATCTCAGCCCAAGTTTGAACAACGTCCTTGGTGCAAAAAAATGTACACACATTAAATGTTTCTCGCATTCACTTACATGCACATGTTTATGAGCACACGACACACAAGCTCTCGTCTAGCTTTGATTCTCGTAAGAAGCCACAGATGTGGCAGTTTTAGATGGAAAATACACAAATTATCTTTTTGGAACACAGACTTATTGTCAGTCAGTGAATGACTGATAGGAAGATGCACCCATACGTAGATAGAGAGATAGCTAGACAAGGATTGACATTAAAATGCTACAACGACAAAAAGTGCATCATAAAATGTTCGTCATGCATACATATAGACATACATTCCAACACACATGTATACACACACACATACACAGAGTGCACACGTTTAGCTCCAATGTATCTAAAAATTGCTGCTACGTCAAAACCAAATTGGTTGCCGTTTCAGCCAGGCTGACGACGGTATATTTCAATAGATGCTAAATTAGTCACACATCGCCCGGACACGAGTCTTTTGGACATTGGATTTCCAGAGGATATTAAAAAAGGGAAAAACACAACCAATAAATAAAAAAAGCAATGAATATTCGTATTCAAATCTCTTAAATGGTGGGAAATATATAGTCAATCTTGTCCATCTGTTTGAGATCAGATGGATAAGAGTATCGATCATTTTAAAGTGTTGAAATCGATGGCAAAGGAGAGGGTTTGGTGTTTCAAGCGAATTTCATTTCATTATTTACAAAGTGTCTCCAAATTCTTATTTCCTTCCTCCGATGGCTCCGTTGTTGAAAATAAGTTGTTTACGAAGTTATTGATGGCGATATTTCGGTGGAAGGTAACGATTGATATTGAAAGAGAAACTGAGTGCTTGTGTTTCCTAGACTTTTTTGGACAATGGCCCCCTTATAAAGGGCGTATTACATCGAGGCTCTTCATCTTGAAAAGCCAGTCAAAATTTATTGCATCGAAATTAAATATTTTATTCTTCTTTCCCCTCTCCTCCTTCACTTCCAAAATTCCCCTTCCATCCCCTGCCATCCAGCTCCTTAGAAAAACCCTTGAATTCTAAAGCCACTTACCGGCCCCATTGATATCCAACGCTCCCTATGTGGACACATAGCGTAGTGGTTACAGCATCAGACAAATTACTGCAAAGTAATCTGACGGTTCTAGGTTCAATCCTAGTGTGAGACAATAATAATTTTACTGATGCTAAGAGGGGGTGCAGTCAATATAGCCCCTTCGGATAAATAAAGGGTTAGGTTTGTTACTTCCCCACACCTACCAGATGATACCTGATGAAGGCTGTAAAGTGCAACGGCCGAAACGTTGTAAGAAAAAGCAACCAAGATGAGGATGGTCCGAATATTAATAGAAATAATAATAATATTTCATCTAAAAAATTCAGAGATATGTTAACTCGTTTAATATCAAATCCTTCACTTCCACATTGTCAAATTACCACTACCATTCTCATATTAATTTTCTCACGCTGTCTGAAATAATTTTGATGAAATCCTGTGGAAGAATTAACGATGTATTCAGGAGGAATTCATTGAATTTAAGGGCTGATCTTGGAGTAATCATTTGATTGAGAGCTATTTTCATTATTAGATGACTATCGAAATCGTATATCATCGCAACAAATCACCCCCCCCCCGCTCATTGAGGCTATGCATTTATTGATTTCAATTGATTATACATCCTTGGTATAATTATGGACTTGTAGAGTGTCTTCCAGTTAATTATTGCTTTTAAAAATCGGCGAAGCGTTAATGATCAATTCAAATCCTTTGTTGAATATGTTGTTATAATGGAAGGCACATTTATTTCGAATCTTCTTCCAAAAGATATTAAATTCAATCAGGATGCAACAAAGAAATGAATCAATATATTTGGTCTTCTGATATATTTATTCAATCTAATTCATTAATTTGATTCAAGGTCAAATCAAACCATTTTATTTGTCTTATGAGTGTATTTGCATCTTAAACTAATTGGAACTTTCAACTCATTCGTTATTGGAAAAACCAAGACTGCAAACGTAAGTTTCTTTAGTTTTCAAGTTCGTCCGGCAGGTCGGCTCTGTATGTATGTATAGTTGTATATATGCATACAATCTGTACTAATGGAGCTAGAGGACTGAAAATTTAAAAAGTCAAATCCCATCATTTTTTCTTCTTGAAATTCCTGTTCTAATCAAACTTTTTGAGGGGTTCAATTTGCTGTGTATGTCTATGGTAAATTGATCACTTAGTTGATGTCCACTTGTATTCTTATTGATAGCTGTTTTACAAAATGCCAGAGAAATAACTTATTCATTGATCAGATTTTTCCAATGTTTTAATTGATTACCCCCAATGAGGGATCCTACCAAAAGACATCAGTATATTTTGAATGACAAACAAGACCTCCCTTTATTAGTTAGGATTTCAAAGGCATTCCAAATTCTTACACACACTATACTCATCTTGAATAATAATAACGTCGAATATCAATCCCAGACACCATATTGAAAACATCAGTCATTGAGTTTTGCTCCCAAAAGTCTCTCCGTGCTCGTTCGAGTCATTCATTCTGCCTTTTGCCTGTCCTATCTGAAATTGGTTCAGTGTAGTATAATTGAGTGATGAGTCAAGGTGGGAGCTCCTTGGGTCGATGTCTCTGTTGGAATAAGCCATTTTTCGATGAAGTGTGTCACAAAACGGCTTGGTGATCTGACAATATTGACGTTTACAGCCAGGATTTGTATTTGACTGGAAGTAATCAATTGCCGTAGACTGTCAATGATTTCAATCAATCTCAACCCTTGGTGAACATCTACTCTTCTTTTTCTTTCTGAATGACAGACATGGGAATTGCATATATTGCATCCACTGAGACTGAGACAAAGGGTGAGAGGGAGAGAGAGAAAGAGAGAGAGAGAGAAGGGGGAGAGAGAAAGATAGAGAGAGGGAGAGAGACATCACAGATTTCTTGCTCCATTCAGGTCATTCTGCATTCCCCTCCTCTCCACAGGATTTATCTACGTGGGTGGGAGCAGTATTCCAGTTGAAACACCTTTGAATCAATATAATTCCCATGTGGATTATTTCATTGTGGTATAAGCCAAACCTTTCTTCAAACTGCATCGAAAAGATATTGATATGATTCACTAGAATACAACAAAGGAATCAATCAATATTATCCCTTCTATATAATTATGTCAGGCTCGTGATTAATTTGATCAAAGCTAAAATTCCATGCAATTTGTTCGTCTTAATAAGAACAAAGGCAAATCCTTCGGCAGCAAAATATGCCGGATTTATTTATAAACTCTTCAGCTTGACAAATTTAAAGTGCAACATCCATTTTACTGGATATTTATATTCATCTTAACAACCGCCTTCCTTCCATTCTGTAAGATTGCACGTTTGCCTTAATCTAAAAACTTGACTGTTCAGCAATTTCATTCGAACACTTTGCAAGGTGTTTATGACAGTCAAATGAACATTAATTACATTATTAAAATACAATTGTGCAAATTAATTAACAAAGGAAATTAATGGGTCGTGATTGGCTGGGCCACAAAAGATGTGATTAATATTGATTTCATTAAAGTCAGCATCTAAAGAAAGGATTAATGTCACAGTCAGAGCAACGAATTGCCTGGGATTTTAAATGGGGTATGGCAGGTGGGGCGAGGTAGTTTCTAGAAGATTCGAGGAGAGAACATTTTAGAAAACCCCATCTGAAGCTGACACCAGAACTGTCCACATAGGTTTCTTCAGTTTTTTATTGGTCTTGCTAGCTATACATGTATGCACCATGAGTATTGGCCACACCCATGGAAATACAAGGTCGGGAATTTCAATCTCTACTCCCTATGATATCTGCGTTGTTGGGTCTAAATTACAATGTAAGTTCAACTTAAATTGATCCTCCATTTATGTCAAGCAGCTTTCAGTTTTGTTTTTTTGAAAGTTCGGACTTAATCAGTGAATCATGCCAAACAAAAGTTTAGGCATCCACTGAACATCTCTTTTTGCCAATTTTCCAAAAGATCAACTCAAACACGACATGCTACCAAAATATATTAATTGCAAGACAGTTTCTATTGAGTGACTAACCAGACCTGTTAATTTATTGTAATTGCACGGGGGAAGAAATACAAGTCCCCGATTGGATTAAAAGCAACACTCATTTATTTGAAATATGTGTACCAGAAGAATTATTTTCACGGTTTTAAAACGATATAAGAACCTTTTTTTTGTATCTGAGTTACGTCAAACTGGAAGCGATTATCCCATTTATTCCTGGAAGAAGTAAAAGTTTTCAAAAACATATTTGTTTACACGCATACACATGTGCATACATGCACACACACACACAAACACACAACACACAAACACAACGTACTCAAAACGCACACATACCGCAATACATATATACCATCTACACATACCACATACGAATTTGTTTATATTTTAAAGGTAATTAACCATACGCCAACATACAAAAAAATGAACAATAAAACTGCTGACCTGATTAGAATGAAGATTGATATAAATGTTCTTGGATACTTAAATATTGAAAATATATAACATTTTTAAGGATTTTATGGTTTGAACAAAAGATATCAAGTATATCAGAATTATCAATTGTATTAAACAACCAACTGCCACTCTCTGTTTCTCTGTCAACCCATCTATATCTATTCCTCCCTCTCTCTCCCCCCCCTCTCTCTCTCTCTCTCTCTCTCTCTCTCTCTCTCTCTCTCTCTCTCACTACCTCTCCTTTTCTTTCCTCTCTCCTACTCTTGTTTTCTGTCGGGGACCATCATAATTTTGAGATTTTTCGATTTTTTCTTTCTTAATCTTTAGTCCAAATTCTATGAATGTCAGAGCAGGATGTGAAAGTTAGAATAAATGTCTTGAAATGCGGGATACTTCATTCAATTCATGGTAAATACACAATTCACCAGTGTATTCAGGCGTTGTTCTTTAGTTTTTTTTTTGTTTGTCTGTGTGTTTGTTCGTTTGTTCGTTTGTGTGTGTGTCAGCGTGTGGTGTGTGTGTGTGTGTGTGTGTGTGAGTATGTGTGTGTGTGTGTATGTGTGTGTGTGTGGAAGTCAATGCCCTTAATGGGTCAATATTGAAAAAGGGTGGGGAAAATGTCTATTTATCGAAATTGACATTTTCGATCAATTTTGAAGGAATATAAAATGTTGCTATATATTTTCAACACGCTTCACTTAATCTGTAAAACTAGCTTTTAAAAATATTCTGTTCTAATTTCCTGTAAATGGTTCAGTCGATTCAAGGAGAAAAGAAAAGGCATATTTACATGAATTGTTGATATGCCAATGGCCGATCGGTTAACAGCAGAGAAAATAGACTGACCGAGCAGAGTTTGAACTCTTGAGACTTAGACTGGCACCTATTCGCTTCAGGAAGGCAAAGATCCGTCTTTTATTCGTCTGAAATATGGTTAAAATAGCGTAAAGTGAAGTAAGTGACGCCACTTCGGGTATTCGTTGCATTCAAAGATGTTTTATTTACTTCTAACCTCAAAAACCTGGCTGATATAGAAAAATGCATGATATTCGATGCCTGGACAGCAATGCCTGTGTAAGGACACTTATTACTTTTTTACATACGTTGTAATGTTTAGAGCATGCTCGTTTATATATCACACATTTGAGTGTAACATTCTATCTGCATATAAGATATACATATGATATGGAACTGATCAGTAAGAACAAAATTGTATCCATCTATCTAACTATCGATCAATCTATCTCTCTGGTTTTAAAAGAAGGACCTAATTTCAAGTCAAAATTAATATCCAGAGTGACTATTACTTTCAATTTCGAATGTAATGTATGATGTAAAATCAAGATTGTGAATCAATTCTTGTCCAAACAGCAATCGCTGTGTTTGCTCTTTTAAATAAAACTGATCGCATCAATCCATTCGATGTA